>JADMNL010000033.1:51102500-51245000 GCA_016271365.2 Neoceratodus forsteri
GGGTAAAATGTGATTTGAGATGAGTAGGTTAGCTTCTGTGCATCTCCCAAACCACGAGCATCCTCTGCAAAGCCACCAACCCGATGCAGAAGCTGGCTGGTGGGTGCACTGGCAGAGCTGTAGCTTACAGTGTGAACTGGATTCATGTCCCAAGCCTAGGCGCGCAAGATGGGTAGCATGAGGAGGACGGAATTTTCCACTAACTGTTCTCTTCAGGTGTGAGTGGGCAGTGCCTTCCGCTGCCTGTTGTGCAGCTACCTGGGTGGCCACAGGTGATGTCTCTGTCAGAGATGATACGTTGCACATCACTCACCACCACTCAACCACTCCCCAGACCATCCAGGCCGCTTCTTTGACCTTGCACAGCCCAGACCACACACTGAAGTTGCCTCCTGCCCTTGCCTGCTATGTCTGACAAGCAAGTGGGCCCAATATGCTGCTTCTGGGCCTTATGACAACCCTGCCCTACATTACGGACTGTTAGAAGCTGAGCTGAGGTCTCACAAAGCCTTGTTGAAGGATGAGTGTGTTCTCTTGGCTTTGGGTTCATAGGTAAATACAAGTTCAAGGGACAAGCCCGTAATGAACTCGCCACCATTATCTACTGGTGGAAGAGAGATGTTGTCGCCATTGTACAAATCTGGGTTTGTCTTGAACTGTTGCAAATTGGTACTTAGAACTACTTCAGTTGGTAGAGAATTCCAAATTCTAGGTTCGTGGTATATGTTGTTCATCCACACTCTTTGGCATGTCCCTTTCCACTTTAAATCCAACCGGAAGTCTTCAAGCTGGCTCCTCCCACCCACCCGGGTGGTATATACCTCGGCTCCACCCCAAGACGCCAGAACTTCCTTTCTGCTGGAAGATTCAGGTTGCTTCCCTCGTGCTGTCACATTTCGTAGGCCCTGGCTCTCAAGCCTTCAGTTTTGCTGAAAATTTGCATTGTTCACATTAACGATCTCAAGTTTGCAGCTTCAGTCATGGAAGATAAGTCTTCCCCTGGATTTCGTCGGTGGCCGTTTGGCCAGAAGATGTCGCATACCGATCCCCACACTGCGTGCGTGTATTGCCTCGGTGTTGGCCATGACATCTCGTTGTGCAGTATCTGTTTGGCCTTTCATCCCAGCGTTCTCAACGACCATCTCGCACGCCTGAAACCGGGGAGGCCGGAGAAGAGGAACCCTCCGGTGAAATCCAAGGAGGCCCGCCCACCGGGCAGTTGGAACGCATGCAAGCGTTCGAGGAGCAGGTGGCTCACACCACGGAGTCTTCTTGGAGCTTTTTTGTTCCGCTCAACCTGGGCTCCACCTTCTCAGATTCCTTCAGGGAGAGGTGCCTGTGGGCTGGCACTCCTCTCAATCCCATAAGCGGGAGAAGAATCCGAGGCGGGACGAAGATCGTCCTGGGACCGGGAGAGGCCTCAGTCCCAGGAGCATGCGGCCTCGACTTCAGTCGAGATCCCTTCCTCGGCTGCAGGCTTTTCGGACTTGCCATCCAGCCAGCCGACAGAGGGTTTGGTCGACGATATGGAAATCGTCCTCGGCCCTCTTGACCCTTTGTCGCTGACTCCAGTCCTTGTTTTTCCCGATGAGGAGACCCAACCTGCTGGAGTCCCCATTGAGGCACCGGCCCTGGACTCCGGGAAGTCACCGGCCCCGCCAGTGTCTCCCGACCGACCAAGTCGGCCTGCTCAATCTCGATCGAGATCTAGGACCCCCTCGACCAACAGGCCGAGGAAGAGCCATAAGCGCTCTAAGAAGAGGCAGTGCCATCTGTCGTCCTCATCCTCCTCAGATGAGGAGAGGCTCTGGTGGAAACTCCGGCGCTATAAGGACCTCATGTGGCAGCAGCTAATTCTGACCGGGCACAAGCCTACCACGGCTTCCACCCTGGCCATTACTTGGCTTTCGCCTCCCAGGCCGAAGCCGACTCTATCGGAGCCAACTAAATCGGTTCCCTAGCCTGCGGAGCTGGCAAGACCCCCTGTTTGGCCCAAAACAGACTCTCCATCTATTGTGGTGGAACCACCACCCAAGCAGTCTGTGGGAGGGGCCCCTTCCAAGGAAGATAGACTGGACACTGGGCTTCCCCAGCGATTGTCTGTCACAGTCACCCCAGACCACCACCAGCAAGTCGAAGGTGACACGGGCGGTAGGCCATTGTATCCAGATTCCTCGGATTCAGACGTCACCAGTCTACATTCACATCCAGGGAATCAACCACTGGCCTAGAGACGGAGGAAGGTCACTGTCCTTTCAAGGGATCCTCCGCCTCATCTCTGAGTCTACAGGGATGCCTTGAGCCAGTCCAGAAAAAGGGCACCTTCTCACAGATATCCTAAGAGAGGGGATATACCGACGGGAGGCTTTCCTGTGGTCAAGGCCATTGTTGGGCCTGCCCTAGAACTTTGGCAACATCCTGCCTCCTGTCCAGCTCCGTTTGCCTGCATGGTACGCAAATATGTGGTGCCCATGGGTCCCCTCGGGGTTCACAGAGCACCCTTGACCGATAGCCTGGTGAATGCCTCTGTGTTCAGGCATACTGGCAGTTCTGCTGACACTGACTGACCTCCTGATAAAGAGTCGAGACTTTTGGACCATTCAGCCAGGAAGGTCTATGCGGCTTCCTCCTTGGGCCTTCGTCAGGCAAGTTCAGCCGTCATCATTGCACACTTCTCTTATGCCCTTCTGGGGTCGCTGGACGAAGTCCTCCCACATATCCCCGCGGACATGCAGACCACGGTCAAGCAGGTCCGGGATCGGGGCCAAGCTGTTGCCAAACAGCAGCTCCAGTCGACCCTGGACCTTGGGGACTCTTGTGCCCGTTCGATGCCTGTCGCAGTTGCCTCTCATCGCAGGGCTTGGCTGAGGCTCTCCTCCTTCCCGGCAGATATGTAGCATAAATTAGCTTCCTTGGGACCGGCTTGTTAGGCCCAGGAGTGGCTGGTCACCTTCAGCGCACTGAGCAGTCCATTGCCACCTTGGACGCTACCTCTGCCAAGAGTTCTTCGGGCCATTCGGCCTGTCATCTGCCCCTCGGGTCTTCACCAGCTGCATTGCAGTGGTGGCAGCCCATCTCGGGGCAGGATTTATCCTTACCTCAACGATTGGCTCCTAGCAGGATCCAGCCAACAGGAGGTGGAGAGGTCCAGGGACCTGGCCCTCCAGACCTGCTTCCAACTCGGCCACCTGATCAACAAGGGCAAGTCAGAACTCATGCCGTCTCAGGACTTCCGGTTCCGCCCCCCTGATGGTGATGGTAGCATAAGGGACTCGCTCCGATCCCCTTCCTAGATAATCTCCCCTCTTACATTCTCAACTTTCAAAAATAATCCACATACAACATGCATAAGAGGGGGAATAAAGGACCTACACCTGCAAAGTCGAAGAAAATGGATGATTTCTTGGAAGATGACACCAGATTGGAGTCTGAGATTTCTGAATCAGACTCCGTTCAACCGCAAAACGCGCTATCTCCTGCCAAGTCTACTATATCGGACTATCGCACACCAAAGAACAGAACAAAGAAAAAAAAATCAAACCGGCCACAATCTACCATGAATTGTGTGCATTTAGGGCAGACATTAAACAGCTCTACTCCGAAATTCGAAGAGATGTGCAGCTCCTGGAACAGCGAGCAGATGATTCAGAGCACCAAATTACAGCAACAGAGAATCGTGTGGATGAGTTGGAAAATACAGTGCAAGAACTCCAAGAACAGCAAGGCGTTTTAGAAGCACGCCAAGAAGATGCCGAGAATAGAGCTTATCGCAAGAATATTCGCCTTTACTGTATTCCAGAGGGAAGTGAGGGTTCTAAAATAAAAGAATTTATATCTGACCTACTCAGATCAGCTCTCGACCTTCCTGAGGATTACCAGCTCGATCTAGAGAGAGTGCATAGAGCTCTGGCTCCAAAACCCTCCTCTGCGACTGCTGCTCCCAGATCCATAATCGCCCGGTTTAATAAATATGCAGTGAAAGAGCATGTTTTGCTTACAGCCTGGCGTAAACAGAAGATCTTTTTCAGACAAACTAGATTCTATGTGGATCATGACTGCACACCCTGGACAATGAAACGACGGGCCTACCTCCCACTGCTTCCAACGCTGAAGGCCCAGGGCATCAAATGTCAAACTCCTTATCCGGCAGTGCTTATCGTCTTCATGCCTGAGGGAAAGATGGAGTTCTTCAATGCTGAGGAGGCCTGTGAGCTACTGATGGCGAAGGGTTTGGTATTTCCAGGGAGGCCTCAGTCTAGTATGTCCCAACCGGTTCGCCCGCCACACTGACAAACCGCACAGCTAAAACCAACCGCTGCAGAAGACAAGAGAGACTTAACAAGCATGTGTGACCCCAAGCAGCGACTGGCAAATTGTCAGAAACCACCACTGCTTCAAGTTAAAGAAACCTGAAATCTCCCAATGTACATTTTGGTTGTTCTGCTGGCGATTAGTTGTGGGAGGTTTTGGTGGTGGGGGTGTTGGAGGTGAAATAGAAGCTGAGGAGCTGGTTCGGATATGTCTGGACCCGGCCCGGGAGCTGCCCTTGACTCTAGCCCATGATGTTTCGCCCTCTAGATTTGGGCGACACTTGTCAGGGATCATGCTGAAGGCCACACCCCTCTACAATGCTTTTCCCTTCGCTTCCCCTTCCCCAACCGACCTTGGGAGGCAGCATAATTAAGCCCTGAAACAGATAGTCAACGCTTCTTGATGTTCCCTCTTCAAATACTGAAACCACGACATATCGAGGAGAGGTTTGAACTTTTATTGTTGCCTGAAACTGGCCTAATCCCTCCTTTCTTCTCCTGGGGGCTGCCTATTGATGAGCTACACTCGTCATAGTATTTGTGCATTGGACTCCTTGACAAACTTTACCGGGCAAATGCTTGTTTGAACATAAGCTAGGAGTCCTTCGAGATGCTGAGGTTGGAGCATGAAGACTCTGTATACCTCGACTTTCCTGTTAGGATAGCTCATACAGGAGGGGGACTGATTGATGTATGATATGAGGACTTTGTGAAACCCATTTTAACTACCTAATGGGGCAACCATCAACCTATTTTTTTAAATTTTAGGCCTGGTGCTTATTTTTTTTTCTGACCTGTTATTTTCTACTTTTCTCTTCTTTTTATTTTTGGGCCTTACCAGCCCAAGGAGGGCCAAAAACATACCCGACCTTAACCCTCACTGGGTTTAAGCTAATTCCATCAAAATACACCCAGTGTCTAAAGGAAATGGGAAACTGTTTCCCCTACCTTGGAAGCTTCCATACTTTTATTTTCAATCCACCTGAAAGATGTGCTGCATCGATGTTATAAAACAACAATTTCTTGGAGATTCCGACTTAGGCTCTATACATATCGAATTAGACAAGACAGCAGATTCTTATTAGGATTGGAGAGACAAAGGGGGACCTCTTCAGAGACAAAAAAATTTTTTTGTGTAAGTAATTATGGCCAACTCTGCTCTGATCATGTCCTTCAACGTAAATGGCATTCATAACCCGGTAAAACGTAGAAGATTACTACGTTATTTTAAACAAAGCCGGACAGATGTAATCCTGCTCCAAGAGACTCATCTCTCTCATTTGGAACACTCAAAACTGAGGGCAAGGGGGTTTGGAGAAGTGGTGGCCTCGGCTCATGCTTCTGGATGGAGGCGGGGCACTGCGATCCTAATTCCACACAGAACACAGTTCCAAATGCAGAAACAGATCACAGACATAGATGGGAACTATGTAATAGTTGTGGGTCAACTTTATTCAAGGCAGATCACATTAGCCTTGCTTTACCTTCCCCTGGGGAGCAAGGTGGCGGTAGCGCAAAGATTTCTGGATACCTTATTGCCCGCTATACAAGGCATGTGTGTTGTTGAAGGGGATTTAAATGTCACCTTGAACATTAAGCTGGATTCATCTAACCCTGTCTAAGCATCGCTATCCAGAAATGCCTAAAACAAACCCTTCCTGCGCTAGGGCTCATAGATACCTGGAGCCACTTCTTTCCCTCAGTAAGGGCTTTTACACACTACTCACCCAAAACTAATACCTCGACGCAGTTAGATTGCTTTTTAACCTCGGTTGAACACCTTGAGTATGTTTGGGATATATACATAAGGTCATCCATCCTATCGGATCACACTCCTGTTTTCCTAAAGATAGATGTGGAAAGACCTAAAAAAAACAAAATTTTTGGAGGTTCAATATATTACACCTGCAGGATCCAGAATTTATTCAAATGGTTCAGTCATGCATACCGACTATCCAGGCAGATACTGCCTCTCCAGATAACTCAGCTACTATTAACTACGACACGCTCAAAACGGTGCTCAGAGGTGATATTATTAAATACTATTCTTTTAAAAAAAGATATAGAGAAAAAAGGGAAAGAGAACTGCAAGAGGCTTTATCGAGGTTACAGGCTCGGTTATGTCAGGGTGATAATTCTGCCAAACCTGAGATGTTGATTACAAAGCAAAAACTTCAAGAAATAACTGATCAAAAAATAGAGCAACAACTCCTGTACTTAAAGCTTAAATCAGTGGAAAGGGGCCCCGGGGAGCCAGGAACTTGGCGAGACGCCTTCGAAGGTCCAGAAGCCAGGCCACAGTACTCAAACTTCGAAATCCACAAACTAACCAGCTCTTGTCCCACCCCTCTGCCATCAGACAAGCTATGGCCGATTTTTATAAGCTTCTATATACAGAAGATATTTCTCAGACTCCACAACAACTGGCCGCATATCTCCAGAGCACCAAATTACCCCGTTTAAATGTCCATCAAGCTGAGAGCCTGACACGTCCCATTACTGAACAAGAAATTATAGACATCCTTAAATTGACTAAAACCCAAAAGGCACCCGGGACCGGATGGGTACCCGAATGAGTTTCTCAGACACTTCCAGAAACTACTTATACCCATCATGTTGCCAGCCTTCAGGGAAATTCAGGAGGGAGGCCTCCCCCCGCCCCCCCTTGGCAGTATGCTGAAATTGCAGCCATCCCAAAACCAGGAAACTACCCTACCTTGGTCGCTTCATATCAACCCCTATCTAAGTTAAATTGTGATTATAAAGTTTTTATGTTTATCCTTGCCCATAGACTAGATATATTTCTACCTCAGCTAACTGATAGAGATCAAGTGGGATTTATCATGAAACGTCAAGCCCATGATGCGGTACGACGGGTTCTGTTACTAGTCGAGCATGCCACTCAAAGAAAAATCCCCCTAATTCTTCTCGGGCTTGATGCCGAAAAAGCTTTTGATAGGGTGTCGTGGCCCTTTTTGTGGGCCACCCTTAAACAATATGATTTCCCCCACAAAAAGTTCATATCCCAAATTCAGGCTATGTATCACTATCCAGTGGCATATCTTAAGTTAGATGGCTCGATTTCTTCACCATTCACCTTGTTTAGAGGTACAAGACAAGGTTGCCCACTATCCCCACTCCTTTTTGCACTCAGATTGAGGGAGAACGTTAACATTGAGGGGATCCCACTAGGAGGCAGAGTATATAAACTCTCCTTATTCGCAGATGATGTCGTACTGACCCTAACTTCCCCAGAGACATCTGTCCCGGCGGTGTGGGAACAACTTCAGATTTTTGGCAACTTATCTGGTTATAAAATAAATTGTTCAAAAACTGAAGTACTTACATTTTTCCTTCTCTCCCTCCGGGCGAATGAAATTAGACTTCCACTTCCGCTGGCACAGACTCAAAATGAGGTTCCTAGGGATAAAAATTCCTGCCAGGCTGGTATACCTGGAAATGGTGAACTTGGAACCAATCACACAGCAAATCACTTCTGATATGTCTAGGTGGACACAATTGCCCCTTGGGCTGATTAATCAAGTAGAATCGATCCAACAAAATGTTTTTCCTCGTTTATTATTTTTTACAAACATTACCAAATGTTCCCTCGGATTTCTATTTTTGATCCTGGGATAAACATCTCTAGGTTTATTTGGGGAGGAAAGAGCCCAAGGGTAAAATGCACCATATTTTGGGCTCCCTGGATGAGGTGATTCCTCATCTCCCGGCTGACCTTCAGACGACGGTCAAGCAGGTGCGGGATCAGGGAAGGGCGGTGGCCAAACAGCAGCTCCAAACTTCGCTGGACATTGCTGACTCGTGTGCCCAGTCAGTAGCGGCCGCAGTGGCCATGCGCCGCAGAGCTTGGCTGCGGATCTCCACCTTTATAGCGGATACCCAGCACAAGCTGGCAGACGTTCCCTTCCTGGGTACCGACTTGTTCGGTCCCGGGGTGGAGGGCCATCTCCAATGGATTGAGAAGTCCAATGCCACCTTGGACTAGGTCACATCTGCCCAGAAGGACAAAGGCCGCCAGCAGCAGCGTAAGCCCTTTTGCTCTTCAGCCCCTGCGGCACGTCTGGCCCAGCAACATCAGCATCAGGGCCAGCAAGCTCCCACTTGGCACCCCAAAGCCAAGCCTGCAGCTTCCTCCAGCAGGAAGCCAGGAGGGAAAGGCCCAGGCGGCTCTTCGGCCGGTCCTTCCTCCAAGCCTGCCCAGTGACGGGTTGAGGGGTGTCGCCCCCAATCTCGTCACTCCTCCCCGGGTTCCCCCCGTGGGGGGACGGCTCCACCACTTTCTTTCCGCCTGGTCTGTTATCACCATGGACTGCTGGGTGTTGGAAGTGGTAGGCAGGGGTCTGCCTCTGGAATTTGAGCAGTCCCCACCCTACCGAGCTGTCACCCCACAGGGGGCTATGGGCTCCGCAGTCTCTGTCGGCTCGTCGAGCCAACATTGCCCTGATCCTCTAGAAGGAGGTGATCAGGGAGGTAGCGACCCTCCTCCAGACCCAGGGTTTGTGTCCAGGTACTTTCTGGTCCCAAAACGGACGGGGGGGGGGGGCTGGTACCCCATTCTCGACCTACACGACCTGAACAAGTTCCTAAGGTCTCGCACCTTCAGGATGGTCACTGTAGCTCAGATCATTCCATCCTTGGAACGAGGCGTGTGGTTCTGTTCTCTGGACCTTCAGGACACGTTCCTTCACGTCCCAATCCGTCCATCTCACCAGCAATTCCTCTGCTTCAGAGCAGAGGGATCCCTTTACGAGTTCCGGGCCATGCCCTTTGGCCTTTCTCCAGCTCCCAGGGTCTTCACCAAATACATGGCAGTGGTGACAGCATTCCTGCGGCGCCGAGGGGTTCAGATGTACCCTTACCTGGACGACTGGCTGATTGCAGGCCCCTCCAAGTTGGAGGTGGAGCAGTCCAGGGATCTGGCCCTCCGGGTCTGCTCTCAGATTGGCCTCCTCATCAACGAGGCCAAGTTGGAACTTGTGCCATTGCAGGTGATTAAGTTCTTCAGGGCAGAGCTCGACTGTCTTCGAGCCAGAGCACGGCTCCCGGCGGACAGGGCCGAGGTCCTTTCCCCAGTCATTTCTGGTTGGGCAATTGCGCCCTGCCCGGGACTTCCTGGGCCTCATGGCGGCCTGCACCAGTGTAGTCTGTTGGGCCTGCTGGCACATGCATCCCCTGCAATGGGGGCTGGCCCACCAATGGTCACAGCGCTCCGGTCCTCTGGACCAGCCAGTGACTCGAACCCAGGAGATGTGGAACAGTTTCGAGTGGTGGCTCGTTCCAGCTCATCTGCAGGAGGGTATCCCATTTGTCCGCCCGAGCCGATGGTCATTCTCACGACCGACGCCTCTCTGATGGGTTGGCGTGCCCATCTGGGGGAGCACAGAGCCCATGGCCTCTGGTCCCCTCAGGAGTCTCGATGCCACATCAACCTGCTGGAGCTTTGAGCGGTCCGACTAGCCCTCACTGCCTTCGCTCCGTTTGTACGGGGTCAAGTGGTCCATGTCCAGACGGACAACACCACGACCATGTACTACCTCAACTGGCAGGGCGGGACGCACTCCTTTCCTCTGTGCAAGGAGGCTGTCCGCATTTGGTCTATTGTGATCAGCCTGGAGGCGGATCTCCTAGCCATCCATGTGGCAGGAACCTCCAACAGTCTGGCCGATGCCCTAAGCCGGATAGGCGCTGCATCTCACGAGTGGTCTCTCCTGCTGGAGGTAGTACAAGATCTGTTCTCTCATTGGGGCACCCCTCAGGTGGACCTGTTCACCTCCAGGGAGAATGCGAAGCTGAGGCTGTTTCATGCCCGCCCCCCTCAGCAGAGCTCGCTGCAGGGGGATGCCTTCTCGAGGCTGTGGACCCCGGGCCTCTTCTACGCCTTCCCTCCATTTCCCTTGATCCACAAGGTGCTTCTCAAGGCGAAGAGGGACAAGGCACAGGTGATTCTTTGTAGCCCCAGACTGGCCCCGCCAGTTCTGGTACCCAGATCTCCTCAGCCTCAGCTCCAGGATCCCGAGACGGCTTCGAGCCCGCCCGGACCTGATCTCGGTCAACAAGGGGAAGGTACTCCATCCGGACCTTCAATCCCTGCACTTGACCGCCTGGTTCCTGAGCGGCTAGAATTCCAGGCCCTGGGTCTTTCCGACGAGGTCCTCAACGTTGTTGAGGCATCCCATAAGGAGTCAACCAGAAAATGCTATGCCTTCAAATGGAAGATATTCTCCATTTGGTGTCAGGATAAGGGGTTGGACCCTTCCTCCTGTTCCTTGGCTAGCATTCTGGGCTACCTGTGGTCCCTTTGTCAGCTAGGGCTTCGGTCAACGACCCTTAAGGTGCACCTGGCAGCCATCTCTGCTTACCGGGCGTGGGCCGGAAAGCAGTTGGTGGCGCAGGAGAAGATGGTCGGGTGCTTTTTCAAAGGCCTTGATCACATATCCCCTCTGGTGTGAGAACCTCCACCTCCGTGGGATCTACTGCTGGTATTAGCTAAGCTCATGGGCAAGCCATTTGAACTGATGCACAGGTGTGACATCTCTCACCTGTCGTGGAAGACTGCCTTCTTGGTGGCTATCACGTCAGCCAGAAGGATGGGAGAGCTCCAGGCGCTTTCCATCGAGTCTCTTTATCTGGTCTTCCACAGGGACAAGGTTGTCCTGCGCCCCACCAAGGTGGTGTCAGAGTTTCACCTTAACCAGGTGTTGACTCTGCCAGTGTTCTACCCCATCACACCTTGGAGGCGAATATAGGCTCCATACTCTGGACCCTAGAAGCTCTCTTATTATAAGGAGCGGATGGCTGAAGTTCGGGGAGAGGTTCGCCAGCTGTTTGTCACCTACGCTGAAGCCGCACCTGGCAGACCTGCAGCCAAGCGGACGATAGGCAGGTGGGTCACCACCTGCATAGATCTCTGCTATAGGTTGGCGGGCATGGAGCCTTCCAAAGGGATAAGAGCTCATTCTACCCACCATACCGCTGCTTCGGTGGCTGCTTCCAGGGACGTCCCTATCCAGGAAATCTGCAGGGCTGCTACCTGGAAGTCAGCACACACCTTCATTACCCGCTACCACATCGACCTTGAGTTACGCCAGGATGCTGGTTTTGGGACCTCGGTTCTCCAGTCCTTATTTCCCAAGTAGGGGGTGCGCGTCTTGCCTCCCTCCTCCCGAAGAACTGCTAGGAGTCTGCCAGTAAGTGTGGATTGAACAACATATCCTCGTCCTAGAAATACAGGTTACTCACCTGTAACTGGAGTTCTAGGAGTGGATATGTTCATCCACACAACCCCGACCTCCCGGCTTCGAGCGTGCAACCTGGCTTCCAGCAGGCTAGATCTGGCATCATGGGGCGGAGCTGAGAGTTTTATCACCTGGGTGGGTGGGAGGTGCCAGCTTGAAGACCTTCTGGCAAGATTTAAAGCGGCAAGGAACCTGCCAGTAAGTGTGGATGAACAACATATACTACTCCTAGAACTCCTGTTACAGGTGAGTAACCTGTATTTCCTGTGCACCCCAAATCCAGATAGCCATGGCTGCTGCCTTGTCGCACTGCCCTGCCAACTTGAGATCCTCAGACATGATTACCTCGAGGTTCCTCTCTTGTTTGGTAACTGTAAGTACCCCCATCTTGTATACAGCCCCAGGGTTTCCCTGCCCCAAGTGCATGACTTTGTACTGTTTGGCATTGAACCCCAGCTGCCACACCCTAGACCACTCCTCTAGTTTCCCCAGATTCCCTTGCACACTCTTCCTCCTGGGTGTCCACCCGGTTGCTGCAGATTTCTGTGTCATCCTCAAAGTGACGCACCTTCCCTTCGGTTCCTTAGCAGTGTCACTTATGAAGACATTGAAAAGGACAGGACCCCGGATTGATCCCTGTGGTACTCCACTGGTCACTCTCATCCCCTAAGTGACTGTCATTTACCACCACCCTCTGCCTCCTATCTTTCAACCAGTTAAACACCCAGGTTACCACCTTCTGCCCGCCCTGGCTGCTCAGCCTCCTGTGTGGTACCGTGTCAAAGGCCTTACTGAAGTTCAAATAGGCCACATCCACTGGCCTCCCCAATCCACCTCCCTAGTTACCTAGTCGGAGAAATCTACACGATTTGTTTGTCATGAGCTCCCCGTCTGAAGTGGTGCTGGTGGTGATCTTGCAGCTCATCTGCCTCCAGGTACTTCATCAGTCTTTTCTTCAACAGGGACTCCATTAATTTCCCACCACCAATGTGGCACTGACTAGACTGTAATTGCTGGCCGCCTTCTGCTGTCGCTCTTGTGCAGAGGGACTACACTGGCCCTCCTGTAGTTCTCTGGAACTATCTCCGTCTCCAGTGAGGTGTTGAATAGTGTTACCAGAGTGGCGGCTAGCACTGTGCTCGACTCTTTTTATTACCCTTGGATGGATTCAATCTGGCCCCATTGCCTTGTTTTCCTTTAGGGCTTCCAATGCCTGGTGGACTCTCCTCCAAAAAATGGACTTGTGTCACTTCTCTCTCCCTCCCGCTGCTAGTTAATGCATGTCTGTTCCTCCCCTCCCCCCCCATCAATGTGAAGGCTGAGCAAAGTACTAGTTTGAAATTTTAGCTTTTTCTTAATCATCATCTGCAGAGTCCCCCGTTCTGTTGATCCTCACTCTCCCACCCCTTGCCTTTCTTTTTTCATTCATGTACCTAAGAAAGTCTTGTCTCCTTTTGAGCTCCTCAAGGATCCTCTTCTCTGTCTGAGCCTTTGCTGTCATTACCCTCCTACCTGCCTCTTGTTTATCAAACTATACCTCCTTGTCCCCCTCCATTTGGGTCTCCTTCTACTTCCTGAAAGGTGTGTTTTCCTCCCTTAGCCACCTCCTTTGAGACCCCTAGTGGCCTCTTTCTCCTATGACACTGCTTATTTTCTTGAAACGGCTCGTTAGTTACCGTAGTTATTCCCTCCTTTATCCTTTCTCAGTTTTTCCTCCACTCCCCACCGACCATCCCCCCATCAAGTTATTTATTGAGGCAGTCTCCCATCTCTTCAAAATCTGCTCTTCTGAAGTCCAGGACCCGCGTCCTAGAGTGTTTTTTTTTTTTTTCCTTTCTAGTCTGTATGCCAAACCACACTGTACGAGGATTGTACCCAGCGGGCTACCCACTCTGCCGTTTGCAGTACTGTCCCTGTCAGGCATCACCAGACCCAGCACTCCCTGTCTCTAGTGGGTTCTGTAACCAGCTGCCAAAGAAATGCCCCTTGTAAGGAGTCTAGGATGGCCCTGCTTCTACTTGTAGCTGTGGCCAGAATGCTCCAGTCTACATCCATTAGATTGAAGTCCTCCATAATCACTACTTCCTCTTCTGCCAGTGACCTCCTCCAAAACCCAGCCTAGCTCCTTCTCTGTGTTGGTCTGTACACCACCCCCACGTGGATAAAGGCCCTGGGCCTTGTCTCCAAACCCACCCAAAGAACCTCCAGCCCTTCCTTAGCTCCACTGTATCCATGTATCTCCATGGCCTTTATCTTCCCTCACGTAACCCTCTCCCCTTTCCTCCCTGCCCTATCCGTTCAAAACATGGTGCAACCTGGTATGGCCGCATCCTTCCTGTGCACTTGGCTGTGCACTCGTTATGACCCTCCTGGCCCCTGCTCTGCCCTCTCTTCCCGAGTCCACCCATCATCCTTCCCTTTTCCCCAGTACTGTCCTGCTCCTTATTATCCTTCCTCTGGCCACCCTGCCTCATTTTTCTCTCATCCTTAGAACCGCCTGTTGACTCACCCGCTCCTCTTCTCCTGTCCCTATGCCCCTCTACCCCTGGGCTGCTCCTCTCTGCTGCTCCACTTTCAGGGGAGAGGGGGGCATTCATTGCCTTCCACATTTTTTTTTTCTGCCTCTGCCCTTGGCTAGTTTAAATGCCCGTCAAAGTAGCATTTAAACCTTCAACCTGTGATTGCCGTTTCCTGGATGGATGGAGGGAGGCTGTGTCCCTTGTACAGGCCTTCATCCCCACTGGTAGGACCCCCGTCCCTGATGTAGCCAAACCCCTTCTCCCTACACCATGCCTTCAACCAATTGTTGAAGACTGTGGTGCAGTGCTCCCCAGCCTCCCCCTCTGCCGCAGACAGGTAGCACTGCATTAAAGGCCACTGGGCATGCTACCTGCTTCAGGCCCCCTTCCAGCTCCTTAAACCTATCCTGCACTACCCCTGCTGTATCCCTCACCAGGTCATTAGTTCCCAGATGGACGACATCCAGCTCCTCCTTCTGCCCTGCCACTCTAGCGATCCTAAGGATCCGCTTCCACATCTCTTCATGCCGAGGCACCACGCAGGCACCTCACCTTCCTCTTTCCCTCCTGTCCTATTCCCAAAACTACTTCTTTAATGATCAAGTTCCTCAACAGTAGTTGCTGCTTCTTCTGCTGCTGGGGTCCTCTGCCTCCTACCTTGAGCACCCCGCCCACTGGAGGACCCTCACATTCTCCATTGCCACAATCACGGGTGCCTCTTCTTGGCAGTCCTGTCCCGCTAGAGTGGCAAAAGAGTTGTGCACTAGCACTGGTTGAGGCATCTGTTCCTGCCCCCCCCCCCCGGAGTCCACTACAATCCAGCGGGGCCCTCCTTCTTAGCATGTTCTGAGGCAGCGGTGGTGGTTTGATGGCCCCTGGGTGAGGGAAAGGCCCCCGAATCCTAGCCAACTCAGCCCGGAGTTCAGTGACGTCCTCCCTCAGCCCAGAGAGGTGCACGCAGATGGGGCAGATTCTCAGTCTCCAAAAGGTCTCCCTGAAGACTGCCACTCCGTGGTGCCATGTTGTAACAGCGATCGCTGTTACAGTAAGTGTACATTGCGAAAAAGCAATCAGCGATGTACACTAATAAGCAACAAAAGACATCTAACCTTCTAAAAATACTGTTTATGGGCGCCTCATTCCTCACAAGACACACACCCCTGACTAAAGATAACCAACTCCAGGAGGGTGCATGTTGGGGAGGAGGAGATAATTTGAAAATGATAAAAATAATTGCAGCAGCAGTAAAAACTTTCCCTGAACCCAGTACCTGCTGCACCGCAGCTAGCCACCCTCACCACCGCACCACACAGCTAGCTTGGTGGCAGCAATGCACACTTCCCCACAAAAACCCTCTTCCCTATCCCTTCCCTTCTGGTTGCCCTCCCTCACTCATCCCTACTTTCGCTGTCTCATCCTCTCGCTATCCTTACAGGGTAGTCCAAAATGATAGCACTGTAAATGAGTTGCTATTTTGACAGTTGCTCATTTACAGTCGCTATTGTCACTGGAAACCCTGCTCCACAGCCACTGCACCACTCCCATCATTCTTAGTACTACTCTCCTGTGAAATTTTATATATATATATATATATATATATATATATATTTCTATCCCCACTGCTGACAAGGCTCGTGTCGTATGAACAACCATCCGGGGCTTCATCCCCTTATAGGGATCACATGGCAGTGGAGCAGGATTTTCCATGGTTGTGAAGGTAATTATGGAATCCTACGTCCCACCCTGAGGACACCGGCATGAAGGGCTACAGCCCAGGCTTTGAGTCGTGCTGAGAGCACAGCTCCTGCCAAGCACTTAACAGTGTCCTCCCCTCCCTGCTTCCAGTTGAAGTAGTGCCTGAACCCACCCCAGGAGAGCTGCCATCAGGCGGCTTGATCCAGCTCCCGCTCTCCCAGCCAACCCCCTACAACCCAGGCCTGTTCTCAAACCCAGGTCACTGGCATAGCGCGAGGTGTGGTGTCCAGCACCTCAACCCTCAGCGCCACTGGACCGGTACTCTCCCTGTGACTTGATGAACTAATGCCCCCTTACCCCAGCTTGGGTGTTTCTAGATTTCCCATTTTGTTTGGTATATACTGACTGCCTGAACGCCTCCATCCTCAGAGAGGGAGAGCCTTCCCTAGGATGCACAGTTCTCCTCCTCAGACCGTCCCTCTGATGAGTTGGGCTCGTTCCCAAACCTGGGTCGTCACAAGCAGTAGCGCTACTGCTGCATTGGCGGGCCTGCTTCAGACTTTGTTTTTTTTTAAGTTTTGGATTTTGGTCTGGAATGTTTAGAATATTTGCAGTGCAACCCAGCTCACTGTTTGTCATGCACACTTGTGTTCTCAGATATTCAGTTTTAGAAGCAGATAACCTGGGGTAGGATTGATGATACGGTGGGCTTGCTGTGTCCAAGTATTTTCAGGGAATCCTTTCGGTGATGGAAATTTTGCAAAGCTAAGCAAAATTAGGAGTTTTGGTGGGGGGAGGGGAATGTCCCCCTCTTTCATGTGTGGAACCCTTATTCTTCTCTGTCCCAGTCTACAGCGTGAGCTGACTTACTTCCTTGTAAACACAAAAACAGGAGCTTGGGTGCACTACAGCAGAAGAGGACACTAGGCAGATGATGCAGATTTTATATTTATTGAATCACTAGTAAACAAACAAAACACTGAAACAGCAGAGTCCAGACACGGAGAGCATGAGACTAAGCACCGCTGGTGCTTCAGGCATCCTTTCATCCTTCTGCCCTGGCACTTTAAGCAGCCTTTCATGCTGCGCAAAGTGCTGGGGCGTTTCATCTTGTGATGTCCATGTTTGGATGCTGACTTCTGTTTTGGTATTCTTAACTGGTGATTCAGTCAGTTTATATTTTGCATTTGAATCTGCTGGCTGGCATCTTCCTATGTGAAGCCGCGTTCCTGTTTTTTGTGTTGCTGTGCTGGAGCCAGCTGCCTCAGCAGGTGCACCGGAGGGCGCACTGAGATACTCCCTCATTTGGTAGTTTCCTCACCTCCCTTTATTCCTGGCAGTGAGGGATGACATGCTGTGCAGCTCCATATCATCATTATTCATTGACTGTTCCCACTTGTTTTGTGATTGGTCACATTGTGATCTTCTGAACTGAGGCAAGCCATCCACGTCGGACTAGGTCAGGTGTGTGGTCACTGATTCTCTTGTGCACCTGCGTAGGGTGATGTGTACAAACAATAATAAAAATGAATTCTGGTTTCAATTCTAGGCTGCAGGCTTGCTTTGATATTCGGGAGGATGCCAACCCCAAGTCCAGGCAGAAGCATCTGAAGCGATTCCAGGAGAACCCAGAAGCCAACTGGGGACCTAAAGCCAGAGCCAGAATGGGGTGAGGGAAATAGCAGCAGCCTCCGTGCAAAAGCACTGGGCCAGAGATTAGGCATACACTTGAAAAGCAGAGCTCTACTAAACTAAAGTGTTTAAAAACTATAGGAATTGGGGCCACTCCCACACGGTCAACCTGGCTTCAGAAGTGAGCCCACCAGCTGCGGCCAGGTGGCCTGTTGCTGGGGGTATGGACAGCATCAGCACTTGATGGCCTGTGGGGCGATGTGCTCCCCAAAGTGACCTCTGCAGCTGGGCCAGGTGAGATGACCCACCTGGTGCTTCTCAGCAGGGTTGCTGTGGTTTTAAAGCACATGAAGCTTTTGGGGGAGGGAGGGGCGCTATGAAAATTCTTTGGCATCCAGAATGACGAGGATCTACAGAAACACCTTCAGTGTTGGGATCAGGACAGTGGCCAGTTTTAGATCCCAACCGGCTGACCTATCTACTCAACAGATCGGGACAGGCCAAGGGGTGGGAAAATTTAATTTTTTTTTTTTTTTTACACTTGCTAGCTGATGAGCAATTTTGCCCATTTTCACAAGCAACAAGTTAAAAAAAAAAAAAAAGCCGTATAACATGAGTACAATACAATACAATACAGACTCAAAAAAAAACATTATAAACATGATGTCCATGCTAGTGAAACAAACAAACATTAAGTGCATTTACGGTCATTCCTTAACAACAAATGTTTGTTTAGTATTGATTGTTCTAATGATTGTGCAATTGGCAATTTCATTGAGTATAGAGTTATACAATCTAGATGCACTATATAATGCTGACTTTTGCCCAGTCACTTTAGAGAGAGAGAGAAAAAAAGGAATTTTATACATACATTTACTCTGGGATCTGGTCCCTTTTGAATTCGTAGCTCTGGGAAACAATGATAGGACTGTCTGAGGTAACTGACCTAATGTTCCTTTATGTAACTTGGTATCCATCTTTAAATTGGCTTTATTTTCAAGTGATAAACAACCAGCATCCTTTAACAAATTACAATGATGGGTCCTAATTGGCAAATGTCATAAATCTTAGAGCACTGTTATATGCAACTTTTAACTTATGCCCCCATACTTGGAACAAACCATGTTGGTCAGTGATGGGGGAAGGAGTGAGAGGTCACAGGTGGCAGCCAGAGTGCTGGTCAAAGGGGCCAAAAACAGCAATTGCATTTAACTTTAAATGTTTTTGAGGTTTTTGGCCTCACTCATTAACAAGCAACTGTTGTGCACAGGCTCTCACAAACATCTGGCTCTCCCAGCTAATCTCATCGGTCTCTTCTGTTTTCTGCCTTTGCTGATTGTGTGCGAGGACATTTGGCACGGTACACTCCAGCTTGCAGCAGAACCTGTCTGAATTCTTTCATGGTACTTTGCATTATTGGGGTGTGTGTAATTTGGTATTTCTTTGGAAACTGACCTTATTGCCAGCGCTCATCTTGGGTAACTCTTGCCTCGGTGCTTCTGTGCTGAGGTTCTTGTCTTTTAGATTGCTTTCCTGTTTTGGGCTCAATATGACCCAAACCCGTAAGCCAATCTTGGGGCTAGTTCTTCCTTCCGCAGGGCTGTTACAGATGAGGCACTGATAAGTGGAGAGAGATGGGAATCCTTGCAGCATTCCTAGTTTGGGGTACTAGAGAGGGATGGGAATCCCTGCAGCATTCCTAGTTTAGGGTACCAGAGAGGGATGGGAATCCCTGCAGCATTCCTAGTTCAGGGTATCTGAGACGTAGGTACAGTGAGGGATGGGAATCCCTGCAGCATTCCTAGTTCAGGGTGCCAGAGATGTAGGTACGGAGAGGGATGGGAATCCCTGCAGCATTCCTAGTTCAGGGTATCTGAGACGTAGGTACGGAGAGGGATGGGAATCCTTGCAGCATTCCTAGTTCGGGGTACCAGAGAGGGATGGGAATCCCTGCAGCATTCCTAGTTCAGGGTATCTGAGACGTAGGTACAGTGAGGGATGGGAATCCCTGCAGCATTCCTAGTTCAGGGTGCCAGAGACGTAGGTACGGAGAGGGATGGGAATCCCTGCAGCATTCCTAGTTCAGGGTACCAGAGACGTAGGTACGGAGAGGGATGGGAATCCCTGCAGCATTCCTAGTTCAGGGTATCGGAGACGTAGGTATTGAGAGAGAGAGAGATGGGAATCCCTGCAGCATTCCTGAAGTGAGTTAACCAGCCAGTTCATGTTTCTGGCTTGATGTTTTCAGACTTTTTATGGACTATTTACAGACTTTTTTGAAACCTTTGGACATGCTGTTTGAGTGCTTTTATTTGTTTTGGTGCACATATGGAGAAGAAAGAGATTTTTGCACTGCAGTTTTAGAAGCAAGCACTGATTCTTGATAGTGGAGTAGCACATTGTGTTTTCTCTTTTAGTAGGTGCCGGTTCCAACAAACAAACAAGGAAATGAATGGGAATCTCTGCAGCATTCCTAGTTCAGGGTATCTGAGATATAGGTACAGAGAGGATCGGAGACATAGGTACAGAGAGAGACTGCAGTATCTGCAGCATTCCTAGTTAATGGTAGAAGACTTGGGTATGGAGAGGGTCCCTGACCCTCCTTCTCTTCTGGTGGTTTCCAAATGCTGGCTCCCACTCTATGGCAGAAGTGAAGAGCTCCTTCCTCCTCAGTGGCTGCTGGGAAATGGCATCGAGGAGAGAGGTCTTCCAGTGATATTCTGGTTTGTGCATGCATAAATTGGAGTATCCAACAACAACAAAAAATGCAGATCAAGCTGATCCAGCAAAGTTTTGTTTGGGCATCATGGAAACTGAGCCATGTGGGTTTGCAATGGCTCTGTTTCCACAGCACAGGTTCTGCACACCACTAGTCAGAACCCCACATTTTCAACAAACGAATATGATCACAGGTCAATGGAAAATATCTCAGACATTGCAGTATTTAGTCCTCTAAGCACTGCATGGCTAGGTGAGTATTTTGTGTTACATGTAGTTACACTCAGCAAAGCTGACTTGTGTTGCTTTGTGGTGCTGCTTTGACCTGCACCACTGCCAAACAACCTGACTCAACAAGCTGAGACAGTCTGTGACTCCGATTATGTGGTTTGTTTGAACTATTTAGCAGCTTCTGAGAGGCCTTAGTGGTACTACTAGTAGTACTTTGGGAGTTCTAGGATTTTTCATACTGAATTGTTTGTTGTTGTTGCCTGATGACTCTGGCTTCTCCAGATCATACCACTTTCCTTATGATAGCCTAATCCTTCTTCTATTCTTACTTCTCCTCATCACAGTGTTTGTTGCATGCCTTGATGTATTACTCACTTTTACTGTCACTCCCAGTGCCTATGCCCCCTGCCTGTGCTGCCCTTTGGTGTTTACGCCATGTTGGCATGCGCCTTTTATTTGTGTCTGCTGACTGCCTGTCCCTACCTGTGTTCCTTATTTACCCCTGCTCATCCTAGCCTGATACAACTGACAAACTGCAACAGTGTCATCCTCTTCATCCAAGACAAAAAACTCCCAGACTTATGCCTACGTGTTCCCCGGCCTTCACCTTGACATGCCCAATGTGTGGCCCTGGCAGTGTCTATGGGGGTATTAGGTACAGTGCTTTGTAGGGATTGGTTGAACTGGTTGAACTTGCTTTGAAACAGTGGGCCTGCTGCTACATCAGGAGAACTTGGACTGGGAGTGGTCAAAACAGAAGGAGATATATGTTTTGGATATGTGTTTTTGGCTTTATGATGCCGGTTGACAAGAAAACGCCGACCAGCATCACAGCGCCAGGCTGCATGTCGACAGCAATTTACAGTCGGCATGGAGCTGCATACATCGGTGTGTGTTTTTCTTCAGGGGTTTTGTTCTGAACCCCACATGGGGGTTCTGCTCCCACAACCCCATACTTTTAGGATTCTAACCCAGGTCAGAGTTAGTATGGGGAGGTGGTGCAGGTTGGGGAAGGGGTAGCTTTGGTCTCAGTTGCACTCTACGTTGACATGGCACTGTTGTTGATATTGATGCATGTCGCTATAGAAATGTCACTGTTCAGGGGCATAACTTTGTTTTAATGCTGTTGTTACTTTGTTGTCATTGTAACAGTTTGTGGGTAGTCTTGGAGTTACCAATGGTAGTGGAGCACTAACCTTTTTATAGCATATACCTCAGGATCCTATAGTGGTCCTCACCCTCATCACCATCTGAAAATGCCTCATCCTCCTCCCATATCCCCGCCTCTGCCACATCCACCTCCTCTACCAGGACTACTTTCACTGACTTAGTTATATTCTCAGTGTGACAATCAGCTTCCTTTTCATCAGCTGCAAGGCCCTATAGTGTTGGCACATCCTCATGTTCAGATCTTTCTTCAAACTGCAATGTCAAATTTGGGAAGTAGGGGTGACTGGGGCATACTACCAGAACTGGTATGCCCAATGACTTCTTTCTCAAATTGGGACATGGTGGCTGGACTTGCTTCACCTACACCTACACATTCACATATGTGACTTCTATAGCATCTGTATCTATAGCAGCTGTTGCTGAATGAAGTTTTGGAGGTGTCTTTATTTTCTTAGTCACCACCTAACTTTCTTGTACTACGCTTAGCTGCCATTGTCTTATCTCTTCTACCTTTTCCCACAGCAATACCATCTCTGACATCATTCATTATTATTTACTACTGATAGTGCAACTGTGACTATTTTTAAGACTTTTCAGAGTCAGATCTAGGTTGTTCTCTCGCACAATCTCAAAAATAAAAACACTCAATTGTATATAATAAGTAAAAAATATATATAATTTTTGTGACTTAAATAAAAACTACAAAAAATTATAAAAATCAGATTCAGGTAAACAAAGCATTGAATCAACTAAAATTCCTTCACAAAAACATACAGTACATATACACTAAATCACTGACAGAGCTTTGTCAGCCTGCAAACAGAGACAACCTCTGAGACTGAAGTTACAAATTTGCCACTTCCTGCTCTAACACACACAACCACAGATCACCTAGTCAAATCTTCACACTGAAACCACATATTAAACTGTCAAACACATTCACACTGGGTACTAAGCATAGAAATGAAGCTGATCTAGTAATCTGATTTAAGTATTTAAGCTGCTGAGGATGTTTTTGCTCTATAACTAGAGCTGTAGAGGACAGTTCCTATCTTCCTGAAACACCAAATATGACTGTATGGAAGTGACGCTCAGCATTTTCAACATGCTCTTAGTCATACCATCTAACCTGGAGTTCTACAACCTCATGGTATGAATCCCCCATGATGAACCACTATAAAATGTCAACTTCACAAGTGAAGTTCTTGACTTTGTCACTTCATGCATCTCCATAAAATCAGTATATTAGTAAAATTAGTTTACATAAACTTTTATCTCCTTCTAGAAAACACCAGCAAGACATTTTATATGTGCAATGGGACTCTACTCACTGGAGTATAGAAGATTACACTGGGACATGTGCCTACTTTATCGTGGTCCAACCGATGATGATTTATGGGAACAATTAGGACTAGAACTACAGTAGTAGCCAGAGACAATGCCAGCTATTTAAGATATTTCGCGAAATTTCTGAAGAGTTTCTGTCTGCTGCCCCTACTGTGGAAATGCAGAAAGCAGGAGATATTTAAGGAAATATCACAGAAATTTCAGGAAATATCTGGCAGTGTCTGTGGCTGCTACTGTAAGTCCCTCCAGTTACAGGACATACTCTCATGTACTACAACTAAAAGGGGAATTGTGTCACACAAGGAAGAGGAAATTTTGTTTCAGTCAGAGAGTGGTGGCTATTTGGAATTCCTTGCCTGAGGATATTGTGGGGATCATGACTGTGAATGAGTTTAAGAGAAAGCTTGACTCTTACTGTACAAACAACAATATTGAAGGGTACCTATAAACTAATGGTAAGCACAATGGACACCAGTGTCTTCCTTGCTCTGGATATACCTATGGTATCTATGATACCTAAGAAGTCACTCAGGGGTGGCATTACTGATGCACTTTCCAGGGGGCATAAGGGAATTCTGCCTTTATGCTCATGCCTTACTATGCCCCGGGCTGTGAATCATTAATCCTTTAATGCACACTCTGGTGTGGTTCATTACTTACTTTAAATATTCTTTAAGAATTAGTTGATGAAAAAAAAGGTTCCGTTTTTGCATTGTATAGACAGCAGATGGCACTTTGTATTAGCATTTAGCATAAGCTTACTGACTTGTATTATCCCTGCTTTTAGATGGTCACTGCTCTCTTATTTCCTGTTTAGTGATGCTGAGCTCATTCACTGTTTATGGTGATGCTGATTTGGGACTGCTGATATGTTCAACCAGTGGGGCTCTGTGAAGTTTCCTGGAGCTCCTAACTCACTTTTGACTGCATGACCTTTCAGTAGGGATGGGCAAAGTGGGCAAAATTTACTTTGTGGAGTAATCCATGTAATTCCTCCCATTCGCTTGAGTGAAATGTGAAATTTTACCTCATGGAGTGGTGAAATTTCATGGAGATTCTCTTAAATTTCACGCTACAGTGAGAAATTTCACCTTCTGCAGTGAAATTCTGCCTTCTGTGGTGAAATTTTGCTCACAGAAGGCAAAAGTTTACCCATGGCAGGCAGAATTTCAACCGCAAAAGGCAAAATTTCCCTGGGCAAAATTCTGACTTAGGTGGAAAAAGTTTGACGAATTGCTCCACCAGGCAAATTTGACCACTTTGCCAGCACTTTGCTGGTGGAATTTAAATTCACTGCATCCCTATCTTTCTGCAGCTGGAAGGTTTCCTGTGAGCTTTTCCTGTGAGCTGTGCCAGTGTGAAGCATAATCACACAGCAGTAAGGGCTGATTTCATTTTGCCAGTTTCCAGGGACGCTGGTTTACTGAAATTGATAAAGGCAAATTCGGTTTTGCAGAGGGGAAAAATGATATAGTTACTGGTGTCTGCAGCACCAAAATCAGTTTTACTGGTGTTCTATCTTTCTATTGTTTTGATATGTGCATAACTATTCAGAATAAAAGAAGGCTAAGCATTCATCAAATTAAATAAAGCAAAATGAAAATAGTACAGGAAAGAAATTATAGAAAATACAGTTTTGAACATTCACTGATCTGAAAAAAAAGACAAATTCCATGAAATTGTTTGTTCTTACTAGTGTATGGAAAGACCAAATTCTGAATGTTACCAGATTTCTGAAGAAAACAAAATTCTGTGTCCTTGGTTCCATTTGTTGCAGTGCATTTACAAGCTGCACCATTGTTCTCTGTTTCTGGAGCATGTGGGTGCTCTGATGTGCCAGTCATATTGATGGACTCTGATGCTTGGTTCAGTCTGTGGGGATGGGAGGTTACCTAGCGATCTGTGCTAATGATCACAGTTATGGGCTGTGCCACTCAGTTTAGTTGGGGGGCAGACTTACTTCAGGGAAGATTCAGAACAACAGAGAATTTTGTAACAAGTGAAGCTGATGAAAAGAGCTGGGAAATTGGAAATTAGGTGTTTTGTGTTAGAAAAAGTAGGTGACATGTGAAGGTGAGTATTTCAAATATCACAATGGTAATGTACAGTAAGTTCAAGGTGCCAAACTGTCTGAATTTTTTTTTAAGTGGATTGATTTTGTTATGGAAAACAGCCTTTGGGCTGAAAAATAAGTCCAGGTACCTGATCATATAATGTTAGTATTTTGTTTCAGGTGATGGCTATCATCCAATGAAGTGTCAGGATTTTTGTTTCCATTTTCTAAATATACATTTGGCATCTCCATAATGTGGTGAGGTAGGTATTGTAAGATGATAGTAAGGACAGCTTTGGTAACAGGAATGATGAAGGATGAAAAATACATGTGAATTGGTACTTTGAGTAGTTCGTTGTGTATCAATGTAGCTTTTCACAAATGAAAAGCATGCAGAGAGGCACCACACTGGCAAAGTTGTAGTTTTACCTGAATGAAGTAGCCATTTACTCATGAAGAACTATGCAAAGTGCCACTTTATTAGGAGAAAACTTAAAAAAATATTGATAAGAAGGAAAAAGAAAGAAGAAAACCCTGGCACAGAGCATCCACTCTGTTTAGCGTCAGTATCCATAACTGCATGAATTAATGGTGATGTCTTTTGTTTATAGTTACTATAGGTAAATTTAGCTCCAGTCATTCATGCCATTACAGATATGAACCTTTAACAGAGCAGACAATCTGCACCAGAGTATGATTTTCTTCTTTCGACAGGTCAACCAAAAAGGATTTTTTTGATGTGCTTGATGGGGGGGCTGGGGGCTTGTGTGTGGGGTAGGCTCATTCATCATTGGGTTATAGTTGGGTGGAGTATGGTGAGGGAGAGTGTTTTGTGTGTGGCTGGGGGAAGGGGTGGGAGAGAAAGAGAGAGGCCAGGGTGCTGAGTGGGGGTAGTCTCATTCATCATTGGGGTACAGTTAATTGATGGGATGTGGTGGGAGAGTTTTTTAGTATGTGGGTGGAGGAAGGAATCCATTATACTAGTGCATGAGCAACATTGCTAGGAGGATGGAAGTTTTCTTTCTATACAGAGGGTGGCAGGTTGGGGTATTTTACAGGAAACAGGAAAGGGTAGGTGATATTTCTGATGGTGGCACAGTGGAGGGTTTAAAAATATTTAAAAAAACATTTTTTTAAATAAAAATATATTAACAAAGTTGGTGCCATCATTGGGAACTTTGCAAAGCTTTGTAAAGTGTGAGATTTCTAATTTCACACTAACTTCACTAGAGGAGTAAAACTTCACAACATCTCTATAAGCAGTCGTCACTTTATTGAGCACTGGGGTAGGGAGAACAACTTTGGCAGTAGCACGATTAACCTTATGTCATGCCATGGTCAGCCTCCATATTATCACACTCTAGCATGTCAATGGTCAGACAGCCTAAGTGTGGCCATTTCTATCTGGACAAGCAATTTGCATGAGTGCAGCTCTACCATTGTCAGCACGAGAAAATACACCTGTAGACAGCAACACCTACAGTATTTGTGTATAGCAGTTGTAATGAGTGACAGTAAAGAAACCTCTCTGTTCCACAGAACAGAGATACCTAGCACATCACCGTTTAAGGGTGTCCACTTTTCTTAGCTCACGGAGAGGATGGGACATGCCTTGTGATCTCATTTATTATGGTGAGCCAAAAATAGAAAATCACGTTAAAAATAAAGAACTTCAGTGCCAAAGTACTGATGCAATATTTTCCTTGTAGGGGGATTGATAACAATGCAGAGTTTCAAATAAAACAATAAACTACACTTTCCTTGCTAACACAAAGCATCATTGTGACAGTATGCATGGTGATTTCTCATACCACCTCAGAACCAAAAATGTAACTTATGTTCATGCCCCAAGGTTTTGTACGTACATGTCAAATCACTTTTAGATTTGTTGTCTCTCTCTCTGAAACAAGTTACAGAGCACCGTTAAGTCAGGAGGCTTTCTTAGTTACAATGGGCAGGATTTTCAAAGGGTTCACCCATGTCACAGGGCTAAGGAAAAGGAAACCATCATCAGGGTGCCAGCATTATTCCAACAGTGAACATCACTGAAGACAGGTTGAAGGAACTGAACATGTACTCCTGGAGGAGAGGAGGAGAGAGGGGATATGATAGAGACATACAAGTATCTTACAGGAGGAACAGGGTGCAGGAAAACACTATTTTAAGTGAAAAGATGTTCCAGGACTAGAGGGCATGGGATGAAGTTGGAGGGGGACGATTCTAGAGAAACATGAGAAAGAATTTATTCACAGAACGGTGGTGGACAAGTGGAACACCCTGCCAGGGGAAGTGGTGGGGCTGAAACAATCATGGGATTTAAGAATGCATGGATAGACATGAAGGAATTCTGGAGGTCAGGTAAGGCAACAGACTTCTAGGAAAACAAACTGAACTTACAAGCTCAAATGGGCAGACTGGGTGGGCCATAGGCCCTTATCTGCTGACACTGTCTATGTATCTATGTATCACACCTGGACATTGTTCCACCTGAGCCCCACAGTGCCGAATGCCCCAGGGCATGTCCAGGCTGTTTGTGGTAGGGCTGGGAGAACTTGGTGAAGTTATGACCTTTATTAAATAAGAACCAGAACACAGTGAAGTTCTGATTTGTTCTGATTAGTTCTGACTATTTATAAATATTTAAAAGAAAATGCTATAAAATGCATAAAAGTGACCAAAGTCAGTCATATTCAACACAGAGGTCAAAAGGAAACAATTGAATGCATGATTTGTATAAATATTACAGTAAAACTGCTAAATAAAAGCAATAACTGCTAGCTGCTTCATGATTGGGTTGTACTGGTGGCATATCCTGCTCAGGCCTGTGACGTGAGTGTGCTGGGAGAGAGAGAGAAAGAGATAAAGGGAGAGAGACAGACAGACAGACAGATGGAAGCACTGTTTTGCCTGCCTGCCCTGTACAGCGTACACACACTGCACAGCCACACTGAGACCAAGATTAATTTCTTTACTTATGATTTCTGTGACTATAGAATTTCTCTTTGGCACCCAGTAGTCTCTCTTTTTTACTCTTTCTCCTCTGGATGGTGGCACAAGTCAATGATTTATTTTGTGAGCTTGCTTTTACCCTGTGTACACACAAAGTCACATTGGGACCAAGAATAAATTTTATTTGTGATTTCTGAGACCATAACATTTGTCTTTGGCCCCTAATAGTCTCTCTCTCTCTCTCTCTCTCTCTCTCTCTCTTTTTCTTATCTGGATGGTAGCACAAGTGAAAATTTATTTTGCCAGCCTGAACTCACCCTGTACACAACCAGCCACAATGAGACCAAGAATAAACTTTATTTGTGATTTCTGTAACTATAACATTTCTCTTTGGCCCCCAGTAATCTCTCTCTCTCTCTCTCTCTCTCTTTTTCTCCTCTATTTGGTGGCAGAAGTCAATGATTTATTTTGCCAGCTTGCCCTTGCCTGGTACACACACAAAACCAGCAACAATGAGACCAATAATAAACGTTATTTGTGATTTCTGTAACTCTAGCATTTCTCTTTGGCCTGCAAGAGTCTCTCTCTCTCTCTCTCTCTCTTTCCTCTCTCACTTTATCTTCTTGCACAAGTCAATGATTTATTTTGCCAGCCTGCCCTTGCCCTGGGTGTTATGTATGTGAAATGGTAATGCATTGCGTTACTCTGCCACTTGAGGGCAGCATTCCATATGTGTAAGCTAGAAAGAGCAGAGAGGAGGTCGTTTGAGACCAGAGAGGCACCTGAATAAAATGAAAGCTGCTCTACTCCTGTTGCAGTGTGAGTTTGTTGAACTAGACCAGAATAAAGTGTTAGAACATAACATAATTGAGACGCTGTGTTTAGTTACTCTCCGTACCTTACCAGAACAAAATGCAGCTGTGAGGGTTTTCCTGAGATGTAACTTTTGGACCCACTAGTGAACCTAGAAACACATAAAGATGGCCGTGACTATAGGACATATTGATGCCTTTGATGAAAATGTGGAACAATGGACAACTTATATTGAGAGATTTGACATTTTGTCACAGCAAATGATATAAGTGATGAAAAACAAGTGGCTGTGTTACTGAGTGTCATGGCAGCACAACGTACAGTTTGCTGAGAAGTCTAATAGCACCAGAAAAGCCTGGGGAGCAAACTTTGCCAGTATTGTGGAGGTCTTACAGACACATTTCTCTCTAAGCCTCTGGTGATTGCTGAATGTTTTCACAAACGAAATCAAGCAGAGGGTGAGTCTGTTACAGAGTATGTGGCTGTTCTAATGAAATTAGCTGAGCATTGCGAGTTTGGCACCCATTTAGATGATGCCTCTGGGACAGATTGTGTGTGGTTTGAAAAGTGAAGTGACACAGAAGCGTCTTTTAATGGAGGTGGGACTGACATACAAGAAAGCGATAGAGATCGCTGTATCGATGGAAACAGCTGCACGGGAGGCTCAGCACTTAAGTGAGTCCCTGAAAGTTAATGCTTTATCCTTCGCTTCTCCCAGGAAGCCTAATAAATGTGGTCACTGTGGGAAGGCTAATCACAGTGATAAGGACTGCTGGTTTAAAGAACAGACATGTCATAACTGTGGGAAGAAAGGCCACATTGGGTGAGTGTGCAGAAGGAAAAAGAAAGGAGGGGAAATTAATGGAAGCAAAGGGAAGCAATTTGCAAAATATAGAAAGAGAGAAGTACATCATGTGGAAACACAGGAACGTGCAGTGATGACACTGATACTAAATTAGCATTGCACGTGCTGACTCTTAAAGGGAAATGGCAACCATCTGTGTAACACCTGAAATTGAAGGAAACCACTGAAAATGGAATTGGACACAGGGCTGCAGTCTCATTGATTTCTACAGACAAGTATGAAGCTATGTTGAGACATCTACCCCTGCAAATGATGGATGTTGTACTGAGGACATACACTGGTGTGGAAATTTCACCTGAAGGTGTCATCAAGGTGCAGGTGAAAATAAATGAGCAAACAGCACTACTGCCTTTGTATATGGTTAAAGGTAACTATCCTTCACTCCTAGGCAGGGAATGGCTGAAGAAAATACGCCTCAACTGGCAAGAGATAAGGACTGTTAATAATGGGTGACCACAGCACTCTAGAAGCAGTGTTGTAAAATAATGCTCCTTTATTCAAAAGGGAGCTAGATACAATGAAGGGCATTGAGACAAGAGTGTTTTGAAGCCACAGCATGAACCAAAGTTTTGTCTACCTCACCCAGTACCTTATGCACTCAGACCGAAAGTGGAGGCTGAGATTAACTCACTAACGAGAGCTGGAGTCTTGCCACCTCTACAGTGTAGTGACTGGGCAATGCCAGTAGTGCCAGTGGTAAAGAAAGATGGTTCCGTAGTGAATATGTGGAGACTTTAAAGCAACCATAAACCCAGTTCTGTGTGTGGAACAGTATCCGATCCCATGCATCGAAGACTTGTTTGCATCGCTGGCACAGGGCCAACGCTTCAGTAAGCTGGATCTGTCACATGCTTATCTACAAATGAGAGTAGACGAAAACTCAAGGAAATATCTCACAATAACCACCCAAAAGGGTCTCTTCTGCTAAAATCGCCTACCTTTTGGCATTGCATCAGCTCCATCCATATTTCAGCGAGCTATGGACCAAGTTTTACGAGGTCTTCCAAATGTTCACTGTTACCTGGACGATATACTGGTGACCGAAGGAATGATGCAGAGCACCTGAAGAACCTGGATGCAGTTCTGCAGTGATTGGAAGATTTTGGCTATGTGTCCAAAAGAGAAGTGTGAATTTTCAAGACTTCATTGGAGTACTTGGACCATACCATAGATTCAGCGGGCTTACACAAATTGCCTGAGAAAGAAAAAGCGATTGTGGATGCCCCAGCACCGAAAAATGTGAGCCAGTTACAGTCGTTCTTGGGCCTGTTAAATTATTATGGCAGGTTTATTCCCAATCTGGCTCCGATTCTCAACCCACTAAATGGCTTGCTGTGCAAGGGGAAGTCCTGGTGTTGGACAAAGGACTGCGAGAGCATGTTTAAGAAGGCCAAATAGCAGCTTGTTTCTCAAGATGTGCTCATTCACTATAATCCACAGCTGAGCATCAGAATGGCGTGTGATGCCTCACCTTATGGGGTGGGAGCAGTTCTTTCTCATGTTCTACCGAATGGGGATGAAAAGCCAATTGCCTTTGAATCCATAACTCTCAGCAAAGCTGAACAAAACTGTGCCCAAATTGAGAGAGAAGCATTGGCAATAGTGTTCGGAGTTCGCAAATTCCACCAATACCTCTATGGTCGGGAATTCATACTCCTCACTGATCACCGTCCCCTCACGACCATTTTCAGCCCCCACAAAGGTATTCCTTCCATGGTGGCAGACAGAATGCAACGTTGGGCTCTCTTGTTATCAGCTCACCAACCACCGCATTGAATACAAGAAGGCGGCTCTGCATGGCAATGCTGATGGGCTCTCAAGATTGCCTCTGCAGGTAGCCCACAGTGACAAAGTGGACACTGTCGATGTCTTCTACATCAGTCAGCTTGAGAAATTACCTATCACAAGTTCTGAAATTAAAAAGGAGACAAAAGTTGACCCCGTGTTGTCTCAAGTCTGGGACTTAGTAACAAAAGGGAATTTTACTGTGAACCAGAACATTCACGGTGAGTTATCACCATTCTACGCCAGATGTAATGAGCTTTCAGTACAGCAAGGTTGATTGATGTGGGATGTCCGGGTGATTGTCCCTTCAATACTACGTGTTTGTGTTCTGGATGAGCTACATGTGGGACACCCAGGTGTAGTGAGAATGAAGGCTTTAGCTAGAAGCTATATTTGGTGGCCAGGGATTGATTTGCAAATTGAGCAACAAGCAAAGACATGCACTACCTGTCAGCATGTTCAGAAAATGCCGTGTCCTCACCTCTACATCCCTGGATGTGGCCAGGTGCACCGTGGCAGTGCATTCATGTAGATTTTGGGCCGTGAGGACACATGTACTTAACTGTTGTAGATGCCCACCAAAGTGGCCCAAAATTCAAGTCATGGACACCACTACTACCAGTAAGACCATTCAAGTGCTGGTGAGGACTGTTTAGCTGTTACGGATTCCTGAACAGCTGGTCAGTGGCAATGGACCACAATTTATTTCTAGTGACTTTGCAGCATTTCTGAAGTCCAATGGTGTGAGGCATATTCGTAGTGCCCCATATCACCCCTCGACTAATGGTCTAGTGGAGCGTTTTGTGCAAACCATGAAGAATGCTCTGAAATCGGCGGGGGGGTCTTTGACCTTACAACACAAGTTGGATAACTTCCTGCTGGCATACCGAAATACACCCCACGATACAACAAAGGAATCTCCAGCAATGTTGTTTTTTCAGCATATGCTTCACTCCCGTCTTGATTTGCTTAAGCCAGATGTGGCATCAGAGGTTTTGAAGAACCAATAATCTCAAATACTACATCAGCAAGCTCATTCAAAGGACAGGCAGTTCATTGTTGGTCAAGAAGTGCTTGTTCGAGATTACCGGAAGGGGGAGAAGTGGACCTCTGGTGTGGTGACATCTCAGACGGGTCCAGTGTTGTATACAGTTGATGTTGAATCTGGAGGAAAATGGAAACGTCATGCTGAACAGCTCCTAGATCTTCAGCAGCGCACAGATGGGGACACCTCCAGGGAAGAAAACCCACGGGAAATGTGGATTCCATCTGCCGTAGCTTACAGAAGCCCCACTACGGAAGTCCCAACACCTTCTGAAGATGTAGAGCATGAGGTGGAGAGGAGCAATAGTGAGGCTGTACAACCACCAACCAAGGATCGGAGGGAGGTACCAGACAGGGCAGCCATGCCAAGGGTTGCTCACGAGAAACATTATCCATCCCGAATTTCAAAACCTCCAGATTGTTTGAACCTGTGAGACATTTAAAAGAAACAAAATGTTTTGTGTAGTTAGAGAGCCAGATCAGATTATTGGGACAGAATAATCCCCTTGACTGGTTAGAGGTCTGGGGCAGGCTACCCCCTACCTCTAGCATAGAATGAACCATCTTAATAATAGTGAATAATGCTAATACTTGTTCATTGGGTAACAATATAATTTAGTGAGGATGAAATGTTATGTATGTGAAATGGTAATGCATTGCGTTACTCTGCCACTCGAGGGCAGCATTCCGATATATGTGTAAGCTAGAAGAGAGCAGAGAGGAATGTCGTTGCTGAGACTAGAGAGGCACCTGAATAAAAATGAAAGCTGCTCTACTCCTGTTGCAGTGTGAGTTTGTTGAACAAGACCAGAATAATTGTTAGAAAATAACACTGGGCCTGTACAAAACTCTCCTGTCCCTTCTTTCTGATATTCAATATATGTTCCAACCCCACATAGGATAGGCTACAGGAGTCAGGCAGTTTGCGAGGTACTACTTATCTAAGTTGATCTCCACTCCTAGAACAAGATGGACAGCCGAACCGAGAGTCAACGAACAACCAATTGACTGACTAACTGACCTACCAACTGCAGCAGCTGCAGCCCATGCTCAGATCTCCACCACACATGACTGTGATGTGTGGTCCTTCTACTTCTAGTCTCGGCTCCACTCCTCTCCTCAGTATTTTTTGTTCCACCTGGCACATCTGTTCCTCCTTATGCCCCCTCAGTGGGGAACCAGGCACGCAGAAAAAAAAGCCCTTTTTTCCACAGACCCAGAACCAGACTTCTGCAGTGAAGTCCATATTTATCTGGGTCCATGAATTCATGTTTCAAACCGGGGGTCCAGATTTCATATGGAACAGTCCACCCAGTCCTAGTTTGTGGGAGGGCATTAGCCCCTGCACCTCAATGCTTTACTATAATCGCTTCCATGTCAGAGGTGTATGGGACAAGGGGCACAACACCCCTATGGTGTCATCCCTGCCGAGCACTATGAAATCCAGTTCACCAGTATAACAGGTGAACTGGTTGTGGAACCCTAATAGCAGTGCTATAATGAAGTCAGCCATTTAACAGTGTACCTTTTCAAAGCATGATGCAGGACTTGCATCCAGCCCTGTGACACAGCATCTAGGTTCTGGTGGTGCACCAAACCCTTCACTGCAACTGCACCTGATTGTACAATCTCAGGCGCAATTGTGACAAGTTCCATGAATTACGGAAGCTTGTGCCAAATATCTGGCACAAGCTGCATAAAAATGGCTCCCAGGACAGCCACAAGTTAGACCATAAAAAGTTGGTCTAACTTGCAGCAATTGCTGCACAGGATAGAGAATCCCATTATATCACAGCAAGAGCTATTCATCATATCATTGGCGCACCAGGGCTTACGGCGAACTAAGACTTCTGAAAATCCCACCCAATGTTTTTAAATCATTACTTGACTGCCATGGGTGCATTGTGCCAAAAATAAAACAGTAGAACAGGGACATAAACTACATATAGTTCTAAAATGGTACTTATCTGTAGTGTGTGAAGCAGAAACACCCACTAGGATGATTACAAAGCCTGTAGAGATGGTCTAGTAACAGAACTGGAATCAGTATTTAAAAATCAGCTTTTGTAAGGGAAAATGGTTAATAGAGATGCAGCGAATTTAAATTCTGCTGGCGAAGTGAACGTGAAGTAGGTACTTCACATTGCCACTCCACTACATGGCGTGGACATTGCAAAGTGCTCACTCCGCCTTGTCATTACCACTTCACATTAAAGCAGAATGGCAATGTGAAGTAAGGCAGAGTCATTGTTTTTAATGGACTTTGCATTCCTCATTATGATTCTAAGTGATCCACTTTGTGTTTCAGATTTGGCAGCCCCCCACCCACACACACATCACAAGGCTTACAGTACTGTAAGTCACATGCTCTTTAGCCAGACAGGAAGTGAGTCATACAAGCAGACACTTTCACTTTCTCCTGTGCAGACGGAAAGAGAGGAGTGTGTTTTGTGACTGCTGATACTTTGAGATCAGAGTGAGAAGGAGATTTAAACTTTGATTTAGACCCAACAGTTTTTTAAAAGCTTAATTTTTTTTGCCTTTTCTGTACTCTTTTTTACTTAATTTGTTCTTTCTGTAAATTTTATTTTACATACCTTTATAAGTAGTTAGTTGTTTGTCTGTGATCTGTGTGTGTGTGTGTGTGTGTGTGTGTGTGTGTGTGTGTGTGTGTGTTATGTGACAGTGTGAGCAGTGATTGCTCAGACTGAGGGAGCGCAGTAGGAGAGATGGACCAGGGTGAGAGAATGTCTGAGGTGGGGGAAGCTCTAGGAGAATGTGGTACTGGTAAGTATCATACCATGTGCATGTGTGGGGGACATGGGCGCCCATTCCTGTAGGACAGCTCAAAACTTCTGAATGCCCCAGAAGCAGGACCAGTACCACCTCCTGACTCTGTGGCAGTTGAACCACCGCCACCACCAAGTCCAGCACCAGGTCCTCTGGAGCAAGATGTACCTGTTCCCTTAGGCCCAGGTGTGGATCCTATCCCTGTTCAGCACTGTGACCAGCTAGCTGCCAGTTCATCTGGTCCTCATCTGCCTGTGCCTGGTCCTTCCGCACCTCCATTGTTTGTCAGTTTTTTTGACTGTGTCGGGGGGACAGCAGTGTGGTCAGGTGCTGCCTAGGAGAGGTAGAGGTGCACTGTGGCCCCCGGGGGACTCACCTGGGGACTGGGGACCAGCACACCCATATGCTCAATCACCTCCAGTTGGAGTGACAGGCTGCCACAGAATGGACCATGCCTGCACCTGCTGGTCATTCTCTGGCAGAGGGTGCAGCTGTGCATGGTGGCAGCCCTAAGAAGAGGAGGAGGGCCCTAGCACCACCTGCTGCTCCACCAGCACCACCACCACCACCACCACCACCAGCAGGTCAGCATCTAGAATGTGTAGAGCCCAGAGAACTGCGTGTAACACAGGCTGACTTGGCAGTTCTCTGGAGTACTGTTGAGGAGAACAACGAGAGGGTGAGTGCTGGGGAGCAGCAGCTGGATCACATAGAGAGACATCAGAAGCAAATTATGTCCATGCTGGAACTGCTGCTGGATCACCATGGGATCCCACATTAGTTTTGTTTCCTCAGACCATATGCCCCTGCCACACCTTCTTTGTTGTGTCATAAAATGTATTCCTCCACCATTCCGAACCTTGTATGTTGTTGTCTTCCGTATGCATGACACTTTGTATTCTGGCCCCCCTTCCTTCTGTTAAGTGTCTGTGTGTGTGTCAAGTGAGTGTGTGTGCTGATTTGGTACCTCATTAATGTTTACTTTCTGTCACGGAGTTTTTGTGGAAAAGCAGACTAAGCAGTGAAGTTATCCTGTGCTAAACTGCATGTGCGCAGTCAGACTTCTTCCCTGTGTGTGTATGTACTGCAAACACTGTCCAGCTTCTTGCAAACATATATATGCTGATTGCTGTCTGACTTGTTGCTGTGTTTATGGTATAAAGAATAAAGATAAGGATATGTAACGTATATTTTGTTAGGAGATCATAGCAACCAAAAATCCTGCTTTTCAACATGTATGTAACAGACATGAAGTATTGCTGATACACCCAACATATTTCATGGTGTACAGACGTTATAAAGTCAGAAGATTTTTAAGGTCCATTCACTGCCACCACACTGTACTACCACATTCCTTTTTTTAATTATTTGTTCAGGAATATGTCTTTCTGTTTCAGCAAGTTGATGTACACCATAACACGACACGGCCCCAGTGGTAGCACAGTGTGGTAGCAGCGTACTGCAGGACCTCTTATATATTCTGACTTCAAAATGTCTGTACACCATAAAATATTTTGGGTGCCTCAGCAATATTTTATGTCTGTTGGGTATGGTTTGTTTAAAAGCATGATTTTTTGTGCTATTATCTCCTCAAAGTCATGTGTGCACTATGTCTGTGTGACAAGTGATTGAGGTGCACACTGGCCCAAGATGTCTGAAAACATATTACTTTGTCCACTGCAGTTGATGGTACAAATAAAACATATGATATATATTCTTATCTTTATTCTTTATACCATCACCATGAACAGTGCAACAAGCCAGTGTCATTCAGTATATATATATATATATATATATATATATATATATATATATATATATATATATATATATATATATATATGTATGTGTTAGCTTGACTCTGAACAGTGTCTACACACAGGAAAGAAGACAGACTGCACACATGGGCCCAGATATTCAAAGGGATGCACATGGCACAACCCACTGATGCACCCTGGTGTGATATTCAAAAGGGAAAAGTGCGCCGCACAAATCCCGATGCACCAGAGTGCATCAGTAATGTATGCAGACACAGGTTGGGGGTGTGCACATGCATAATCTGCACAGCCCGATATTCAGCCCAGGATGTGCAGAGCCATGCATGGCAACCCCTACTTGCGCCAGCACAAAGTTAAGTAAAAAAAAAGGAACAAATGATGGCCACCCACAGGTGAGCTGCCGCACTGCAGGGCACAACACAGCAGCTGCCACCTGTGGGTGGCCACCCAACTTCCGGCTGCACCTGGTGGTACCCCCTTGCCCGATCATGGGCATTCGTAAAGACAAAACCCCCTCCTATATCCCTGGTGGTCCAGTGGACCGATTTCCACCCGATTGTGGGCATCTGTTTTAATAAAGAGAACCCCCCTGGCCAATATCCCTGGTGGTCCAGTGGACTGCACTGTTCCCGATCACGGGCATCAGTACAACAGAAAACATCCTATTACCCTGGTGGTCTAGGTACCCCTCCCACCCACCCACTGAGCCCCCCAGCCCGCTCCCCTGGTGAGCGGCGGGTGGCAGCACCCTACTGGCCTGCAGCCCAGCCGCCCGCCTAACTGACACCTGGTGGATGCACGCCCATTGGTTCACAGCGTGAGCCAATGGGTGTACAACCCATACCGCATTTACACATTACAGATATGTGAATTCAATGTTTTCTGTTGTACTGATGCCCGCGATCAGGCAGAGTGCGGTCCACTGGACCACCAGGGATATTGGCCGGGGGTTCTCTTTATTAAAACAGATGCCTGCGATCGGCGGAAATCGGTCCATTGGACCACCAGGGATATTGGCCGGGGGGGTTTCTCGTTATTAAAAAAGATGCCCGCGATCAGGCACATAGCGGTCCACTGGACCACCAGGGTTATAGGATTTTTTTTATCTTTACAGATGCCCGCAATCGGGCTGCAGGGGGCGTTGAATATCGCGGGTGCTGTGAATGGCACAAAGGCACTTGTGCTAACGCGTCTCCATGCTCCACTCTGGCCACTTGCACTGGTGCAGTGCCACTGCGCCATGAACAGTGGGGATGGCCAGGGTGTGATATTCAAAGCTGCTGAGCCATAGCACAGCTCTGTTGAATATCACCCAGGCCACACCCCTGCACACCCATGTTGAGCTGTGCCCAGGCTTGCACCACAGCCTGACGCAGTTTGAATATCCGGGCCCTATAGTTTAGCACAGTATAATTGCAGTGCTCATTACTGCTTTTTGAAAAATACTTCATGACATCATGACAGAAAGTAAACATTACTGAGGCTCCAAAAATATTTATTAGACTCACCAGAATTCCCAATCCCAAAATGCAGCTGTCTTGTGTGCAAAAAAAAATGACAAGTGGTAAGAAAGTGAAATAGGAGCATAACATGAAATGCAAAGTCCCCCATAATTAATGGCGCACTCAGTCATGTGTGCAGTGGTCATACAGAGCCCCCAGATTTTTTCTTCATGCCCAAAATGCAAATACCTTGTGTACAGAAAATTGACAACTGGTAACAAAGTGAAATGGGAGCATTATAGCACATATAAAGTCCACCAGAATTAATAGCACACTCAGTCATGCGTGCAGTGGTCACACAGAGTCCCCAGATTTTTTTTGCATCCCCAAAATGCAACTGTCTTGTATCCAGAAAATTGACAAGTGGTAACAAAGTGAAATGGGAGCATTACAGCACATACAAAGTCCAGCAGAATTAATGGCGCACTGAGTCATGTGTGCAGTGGTCACACAAAGTCCCCAGATTTTTTCTGCATCCCCAAAATACATCTGTCTTGTGTCCAGAAAAATGACAAGTGGTAACAAAGTGAAATGGGAGTGTTACAGCACATACAGAGTCCCCAAGAATTAATGGCGCACTCAGTCATGCGCACAGTGGTCACAAGGACTTCACAGATTTTTTTCTGCATCCCCAAAATGCAACTGCCTTATGTCCAGAAAATTGACAAGTGGTAACAAAGTGAAATGTGAGCGTTACAGCACATACAAAGTTCACCAGAATTAATGGCGCACTCTGTCATGCATGCAGTACTCACACAGAGTCCCCAAATTTTTTCTGCGTGCCCAAAATGCAACTGTCTTGTGTCCAGAAAATTGACAAGTGGTGACAAAGTGAAATGTGAGCATTACACCACATGCAAAGTCCCCCAGAATAAAATGATGACATTGAGAGAACTGTTGGTGATCCAATGTGTGTTGAGATTCCAGCAAATGCAATGTGATCATCTCAGCTGGTTGGAAGGGTGCCCTTTGTCTGTTCACTAATAGTAGCCTTGGTGAGTTGATATATATAGATACATATTTGTGTATTTTGTAGGTGGGGGGGTTGACATGGACATGTACTCATTGTATTGTTTTGTGTCACAGGTCACAGATACTGGTGGTGTGCCTATTCCAGTGCTCGATGAGAACTTGTTGCGTAGAAATTTGAAATGGATAACTCTCAAGCAAATGAAGAGAAGTATTTTTTTGGGGGGGAAGCATATTTGCAGGTTTGTCTGTAATGGCTTCTTATTGGGTTACTTCTTCACAGATTACATCTGCATCCTTCTCGAGTCAGGTTGTTAATGATGGACTTGGTCATCGAATGAAACAACTTCTGAGTGTTGCATGTCTGCCCCTGCCTTGGGGGCTGATCTTGAAGAACTTCTTTGGATAAGGCCACTTTGACTCAACAACAAAGCATCTGGAATTTTCCTAAAAAAAATGAATGACTTCTTACAACTTGATTGTAATTTGTTCCTTGTTTTCAATCTCAAGTCAAGTTACATTTCAAAACCACATCTTGTCAACCTGTGTGCAACTTTTTTAACACTGTTATGGCCATCGCTACACAGCTGCAAGTTCAGAATACAGTGCATGATATGTTACAGAAATAGTTTTGGTGACTTACACATGTCACCTAGTTTATGAATTATACTCAGTTGCAATTGCTGCAGTCTTTTAAAAAAATTGAACGGATGAAATAAAATCTTGACACTTATCAGTATGGATTTCAAATGGATATTCCATAGGTTCCTGTGTACTGTACAGCTGCATTATCATTCATACCGACTTTCAGTGAAGGAGAGTTTTTTTGTTAATCTGTAAAAAAAACAAAATAAGTTTACTGTATGTGTTTGACCATTGCGGCTCAGAAAATCTACAGAAAACAAAATATACAGTTAAAGGAAGTTAAATAGCATAAAAAACTTTAGTACACATACTCACTTTATAGTTTAAATATTAAGAATCATTATGCCTGTAGCTGATGGATGTGATCTCCTGTTCGACTCCCTCTGCCTTGGCTTGGTAAATGTAAATGAAATAAGGAAATATTGTATGAATGACACTGGTGGTGGGTGCTGGTAGTGATAGCTGTGGCACATGATGACATTCCCTGTTATATCTTCCTGCATCTGGTGGTGGTGGCAGTGGCTTACATCGGTCCCGGTGGTGGTGGTGGTCCAGGGGGCTGGACAAACTCATGCTCAGTGGTGGCAGTGGCTCACATTAGTCCTAGAGGTGGTGGTCCAGGGGGCAGACAAACTCATGCTCAGTGGTGGCAGTGGCTAACATCAGTCCTGGTGGTGGTGGTAGTCTGGGGGGGGCAACTCATGCTCAGTGGTGGCAGTGGCTAACATCAGTCCCATGGTGGTGGTCTGAGTCCAGGGAGACACATCACCTTTTAACAACTTCAGTTAAAACCTGTCAACATTAACCACATCCTCATCCTCATAAAGAAAGCTGCCCTCACAGTCATCTATGTCTGAAGTCTGACCACTGGGAAATTCTTTCGCCAGTGTGTCATCATCTACATCAGTGGTGGACCATTTCATGCTGCCACTGCCAGTGCCACCAGGATGGTTCATTTACACATCAACAAGACCACCATGACTAGGCCAGGGTATGAATACCGAGGTTGCAGTCTGTGCTGGTATGTGCCTCTCATTCATTTTTATGAATGTTAGCAAACTAACATTTGCAGGAGAGTGATTTGTCTGACAATCCCTGACTATTGCACCTGCTGAGCTGAATACTCTCTCGACACTTACAGTGGAGGGTGGGCATATGAGGTACTTCAGTGCCACTGCAGTAAGCTCTGGCCATTCACTGACCTTTCCACTCCAGTACAAAAAAGGATCTTCAGTTATTGTCAGATGCCTGTTTTCAGACAAATATGACTCAACCATTCTCTGTGCCAGACTAAGTCCAGTGGTTGATGCATCATCCTGTTCTCTGGAATCATTTATTTCACAAATCCCCTTTTAGGACAAAGCCTCCCAAAGCGGGTTGACTCCAGCCACTTTGGATGACAGACCACCTGGAACTGCAGTCCCCTTCCCCTTGCAGGATATGCTTGATGGTCCTCGAGGTACACCTTCAGCCAGATTATGCTGCTGAGGTTTGCTGACCTTGGCACATGACTTCTGTGCCTCATGAGTCAAGCGCACCAGTTGGCCACTGATTTTTTTACCTGTTCAGGCCCTGCCTCCAGTACTGATACAATTCCATGTTTGTATCATGGGCAAAGCATGTTGCTATGGCAAAGTTGTCACTACGCTGAATGCTCAAAATGTGATGATTCTGGTTTAATACTGTCAGCTTGTGTTTCAGCAACATACTGCTATCACTGTCTCCTGCAACATCAAGGCCATGCGATACATTCACCAATGTCTGCCTCAGCACCCACAGCAGTGGAATTGATTGGCTAATGGAGGCAGACTCGCCACTCACTGCCTGTGTGACATGATCAAAAGGCCACAAAATTGTTATTACAGAGTCCATGAAGCGCCACTGTTCAGTCGTCATAGACATGGAAGCCCCGGAACTGTCATGGCTAGAGTGCATCACAGGATATTCTGAGATGGCTTTCTATTGTTCATGCAACCTCTCTGCCATGTAGAAAGTGAAGTTCCATCGGGTGACAACTTCCAGCTTCAAGTGGTGCTGAGGGAGGCTGTTTTGCATCTGCAACTGCCACAGTTGGTCACGGGCCTTTGCAGATCGTGAAAAGTGAGAGCAGATATGGCGTGCAATGGTCAGCGTTTCCTTTACATCAGGGTGCTGCAGAAACTCCTGCACCACAAGATTTAAACAATGGGCCATGCATGGAACATGAGAAAAAACACGATTTGTGTTGCATTTCACCACATTTGACCCATTGTCACTTGCTATTAACCCAGTTCTCAGGGACAGGGGGTTCAGCCACTTGTCAGTTTTAGTCAGTACCATGTCCAACATGTTTTCACAAGTGTGTGAACAGGTCTCATTGTGTATAGTAATCATTGCATGCTGTTGAATTCCTGGAAGATTGCTACCACGACAATCAACCTTACTGCACTGATTCTTCACACTACCAACATCACAAACAACCCCTGGCACCTGCGCTCAGTGTGCAGTTATACACAAATATGAACTCCCCGCTGTTTTGCCACTTGTCCACATATCCATACTTAAATGGATGAATGGAGAGGAGGAATGTTGAAAGGCATGTCTTACTGAGTCGGACACAGTACGGAACAACTCAGGGACAGCATGGGTCAAAAATCATGTCCTGGATGGGACTTTCCATTTTGGTCAGCCACATGCAGCAAACCGCTGGAACCCAGAATTCTCCACAAAGGAGAAGGGCAAAAGATCAATTGCCAGCATTTCTGCTACAGCTGCATTAAGTTTACGTGACACTGTAAGATTGGAGGGGTACTTCAGCTTATGCGCAAAAACACTCCGTAACGTGGTCTGACTTAAACGTTTTACACGGGGTGTGATGACAAATGATTCTGCTATCTGATAAATGGCATTGGCAGGAGGTGGAGTGAGGACGTTTGATGAAGACAGTTGCGCAGGTGATAATGAAAACCCAGAAATGCAGTTATTTTGCCCGATTTGCCAACCGGGGTTGATGTACCACTTGCACTAGACATACTGCATTCACCACCACCGAAACTGCTACTCTCACCAGCACTGGACAACATTTCAAGATCATTATGCTCCTCCACCTCATCATACCTGTAGTAATCCTCTGCACTTATTTCCTCACTACTGCACACGTTTAATTTCCTACTGGACTTAACACTCATGGAAGGGAATAACATGCTTGTTATGGTTGCTGACGAGGGTGAACACCCCACTGTGGTATTAGCTGGCATCTTGTGCTGGGTCCACAGTGCCATGTGCCTATTCTTAAGATGCGTATGCTGTCCTCCTGCGCCCAGATGGCTCCCCTTTTTACCTCAACTCACACGCACATGGCAAACCTGGCAGATTGCAACTGACTCATCATTTGCATCTTGAACAAAAAAATCCCCAAAAAGGGATTGTGATACTCTACTTTTAACATGCCCATGATGCTGCTTATTGAACTCCGTTCTTTTATGAACTGAACTGGGGGGGGCTACATGGTGTTTCTGGCACTGCACACCTGGACTGCAACTGACCGCCACGACTACCTATCATTATTACTGGGTCATCATCATCAACTGAAACTGGTAAATCACAAGTTTTTACAATGGGGGATTAATGCAAACAGACTCAGACACAGCCACCTTGGATTCCTTTTTCTACGGTTCCCAATTGGGGTCAATTACATCATCATATTCATCAACACCACACACAACCCTATCTTCTGCTTGGATGCTGGCATGTAGACTGCATGTTGCAACCACAGCAACATCATCATCATCATCACATTAATCATCATCATCAACACCTCCATCATCTAATATTTTTTCACCACACTGTGAATCACTGCATGGATAATGCGTGACATGAACCACGGTGGACAAAATATCACATTGTATGCTATCGCTGACATGATTATCAGAATCCTCAGGTTCAGTTACTGAGATGTTACTGGGAAGAATTATATAATCTGCACTGCCACTCACTTGCACTGCTTCACACTCCACTATATTTTTGGATATGATACACTGGTCAGAATTTGAACTTGAGGTAGCAATACTCATACTACCACCACCAGCGACTGCACTAACACCACCGTCTGGGAAAACATCATCTCCTCCAACTATAAGTGAAGCTACTGATTGGGCTGTAAAAAACATTGCAAGAGAAATACCTCTCCTCACATCAGCAATGAACTTCTGCGTCTGCATACTACCATGCCCACAGACTATTTTACTGGCAGCAGTGCCATGGCGAGAACCAGCTTTGCTTGCACATCTCTTTGCAGGCATTTTTGGGGATCCACAACAATATTCTAAACAAATTTAGATTGTGGTATGTTCACTTTCTGATTGGGGGATGCTGGATGTGAAGCCATAAAAACAACTGTGACTTCAGCAACAGACGGAGAGGGTCAGGCAAATTCACAAATGGAAACACCTTCAGTATCCAGTGGTGCTGATTTCACAAACAATCCGATCTGGAAAAAAATTCCTTTTGCCAGTGGGTGTGGGGGGAGGGGGAGCACTAACTGCAGATTTTTACGGCAGTACAAGCGGCAGAACAAAGAACAGATACCACAATGGCAGAACAAAATCAGGCAGCTGCAGTGGATAACAGGTTCACACTGCTGTGCCTGTAAATACACTGTGGCTAAATAAAAGGCACAATAAAAGGTGTATTTTTTTTTTTTCTTTAGAGAGCGACTCCCTTAAAACTTCACCTTCAGAGATAGCTGATGTATTTACTAGTTATTTCCAGGATTTATATGGTTCCATGGTAAATCCCCTTTCAGAGGAGGATTTGCAAGAATATTTGAGGGATTTACATTTATCTTCCCTTACTAATTCTCAACAAGCTGCATTAATATCTCCTATTTCTGAGGATGAAATAGACAAGGTAATTAAATCTCTGCTGTCCAATAAAACCCCTGGTCCTGATGGGTTTTCTTCTAACTTCTATAAAGTATTTTCCAAGCAACTAACTCCCATTTTGTTACCACTTTTTCAATTCCTTCTTTCTGGTCAAGAGTCCGATTCCTCCCTTTTTGAAGCCTTGATTGTTTTATTGCCCAAGCCAGATAAGCCACATGACCTGGTTTCAAGCTATAGACCGATCTCTTTACTTAATCATGATATCAAAAATTTAGCCAAATTATTGGCTGATCGTCTGAACGTAGTTCTTCCTTCCATAATAGGGGAGGAGCAGGTAGGTTTTATGAAGGGAAGATCATCAGTTGACCACTTACGAACTCTGGCTCACGTCTTCTCGGCCTCCAGAGATGCAGCTATCCCAATGGCTTTGGCCTCTCTGGATGCTGAGAAGGCCTTTGACAGGGTTTATTGGAATTACTTATTTGCAACAATGGAGGCATTTGGCTTTCCTAAGAAATTTCAGATCTGGGTTCACTCATTATATCTATTACCCTCTGCTAGAATTTCTTGCAATGGAGTGATCTCCAATCCGATTAAACTGCATGTGGGAACTAGACAAGGGTGTCCCTTGTCCCCGCTGCTTTTTAATATATACCTAGAGCCCCTTATTCGAGGGTTAACTAGAGCCCAGGACATCTCAGGCATTTCTCTAGATGGACATGTAGTTAAGGTGGCAGCATATGTAGACAACCTCCTTTTGCAAATAACGAATCCAGCTACATCCATTCCCCCTATTCTCAATATAATAGAGGGGTTTAGTAAGGTTTCGAATTATAAACTTAATATTGGGAAAACTTTGTTTTTTCCTCCTAATCATAGGGTTTACAAACAAGAAGTTATCACTTTCAGGCTTGCATGGCAGTCTGAGTCCATTAAATATCTTGGAATTATTCTGACAAGGAATACAGTTCGGCTTAAGCAGTTAAATTTAGACTCGTTGGTCCATAAAATAGACCAAGATCTTCACAGACGGAAGCTACTTCCTCTCTCTTTATGGGGCAGGATTATCTTAATTGAAATGAATGTTTTTCCCCGCCTTTCCTAACCCCTCAATATGTTGAATATTGGGCTTCCGTTGTCTTGGTTTAAAAAAATTCGTAGTATGATTTCCAATTTCATATGGGGGTATAAAAAAATTAAGAATGGCATTCCACAAATTGGCTGCTCCCAAAGGAAAAGGAGGGTTAAGACTTCCACATATGGGGCTGTATTATTGGGCCAGCCAGGCCAATAAATATCTTAGGTGGCTGACAGCGGATCAGCCAGTAGTTCATTCCTCATATACCATGGCTTGGCTTAGGGTGGAGTTAGCCATTATTAAAAAGCACGGATACCTTCTTAGTGTGTTGTTATACACCAAATTAGGATCCCTTCCTGTATCACTGCGTAACTCTCCCATAGCAGTATTGATCAAGACCCATGCTCAGTTGTTCGCCTTTCTCAAATACGACAATATTAAGGATTTATCTCAACCTATAAATGGTAACCCTAATCTACAGTTAGATAATAAGCCTCTATCACTCAGTTGGCTTCCTCCGATAGGAAATTGTCAGCTGAAAGATTTCATTACGGTCGATAGACAATGGTGTTCTTCAGTTGAAATTATGCACAAGTTTATGATACCTGGTATAAACATTTTCAAGATTTTCCAGCTTCGACATCTTTTGTTAAAAGTAATTGGGGTTATTCCACCCCCTGGCACCCACATTAGTTTTCAGGTCACCCTTGCAGAGTTGGCCGGATCGCCTCATGCGGTGTCTAAGATATACAGTATTTTATTTACATGGGCATATCCTGACAATTTTGCCCCTGTCGCTTATTGGTCTTCTCTTTTTCCAGACAAGAAATTAGATTGGTCCCATCTCTGGTACAATTGCCACAAATTCTTATTGCAGGAGAGACTTAGATTAATGCAATTTAAAATTTTACGTAGTATTTACTATACCCTACAGAAATTGGTCAGGCTGGGCGTTGTGTCCTCTCCGCTCTGTACAAGATGTAAGTTGCAGCCTGGGGACCTTCTTCATATCTTCTGGAAATGCCCCAAAGTTGCTCTGCTTTGGACCACTATTAAACAAAGAGTTGACCCACTTCTAGGGCTTTCAGATTTGTTCACACCTGAAGTATGTCTTTTGGGGGATTTTTCTTGCATTTCTGTATTGTGTAGGAAATATCACATGGCATTAATTTCCATGTCTGTTAAAAAAGTGGTCCTTAGACATTGGAAAGATTCTGACTATTTGTCTTATCTTGAGTGGCTCCAGGAGCTTCTCACTAATCTCAGAAAGGAGAGAACCATCACAAGCCTTTCAAATAAAATTAAGAAGTTTAACAGGATATGGGGCTCCCTACAAACCCTGTACTCCTTACAAGTTTGAAACATACGTTCATTATAGTGCATGGTGTAGCTTGGTTGGTATGATGCTGCGCTAGGATTAGGGGGGATTATGAGAGTGGGGGAATGGAGGGAGGGTGGCTAGGGAGAGAATGAATCATTATAATTTTTTGAAGTTGTCTTATTTTTATTATACTAAGTATGTTGTGGATTCGTTCTCTGTATTGAAAACATTAATAAAAGTTGAATGAAAAAAAGGTGTATTTTTTGATGTCACGCAACACCACACACACACTCACAGAACAGTTTGTCTACAATGGTGAACGAGTAATGCGTAGCAAATTGAAAAGTTCAGTAATATGCCACATATTGTAAACAACCTGAAATTATGAACTGCTGCACCAGATCCACACAACACACAATCAGCAAGAAAATGTCAACAATTACTGACAATATTACTGTGTCTACATTAACACTCCAGAGGCCCTCCATCTCTCAGTCTCCAGCTCTATCCTTTCTACCATCGACTATGGATTGGTGGTCTATGGCACAGCAGCAGACACTGCACTAAAAAGGATTCACATTGCCCTCAACGAGGCATGTAGACTCACAGTGGCTGCAGATTGAAATACCCACACCTGCTCCTTATACAAGCAGACCAATTGGCTGCCACTAAAGAACAGGATTATACTCCAAACATGTCTCCTTGGAAAAAAGGTGCTATTTGGTAAAACCTCCCCATGCATTTCTAGCATTCTAACAACAAGTGCTACCATCTACACCACCAGAGGCAGAATGGGGGGCCCTATCAACACCTTTCCGTCGAACTGTGCAAGGACAGTGTGCTTTCAGCTATAGGGACCCCCAATGGCTCAATGAAATCCCAGTGCACATTCTAAACTCCCAATGCATCTTGCAATTCAAAAACGGCCTAAGGCAACACCTTTCCTACTAGAACAGTTTGTGACTGCCACTAGGACTGTAGCACCCATAATGCCCACTCACCCACACTCTCTTTCCCCCTCCTTTTACCCCAACTCTTCCCACTTGCCCTATCCCTCTATCTTCCTCTCCCCCTGTGCCTCTTCCCAACTGGATCAACTTTATAACCAACCTACTACCACTACCTCCCAACCTCATAGGCAAAGCCACTTATTTTAGCTGCCAACTCCCCCCCTCAGTTTCCCCTCTGCTTCACCTTGACTCCTCCTCAGACTCTCACACTAGGTGTCACACCTCTTTATCTTAAGCTGTATGCTCTTGACGCTGTACTGTCACCATTGGTACTATGAATGACGTTGTAACCTTATTGTATACTAGCTAACCACTATTTGAGTACTGTATATAAACTGTTTGTTATTGTTGTCATTGTCACTGTTTGATGTGGAACCTTTGTAAAAGAGCTCTGAGCTCAAAGGTATGATCTGAATCCCTAAATAAATAAATAAATTAAATAAATAGACACGGTCAGTTATATAACAAAAATATAACCAAAAAACAAAGAAATTCCTATTTCTCCAACTTAAATCTACCTACACTACAGATACACCCCTCCCCCAAAGCACACTTTCACTGTCATTTACTTCACACACTCAATGTTGTACATTAACATTCAAAATCCACACACAAACAAAAACGTTTGTTGATCTGAGCTCAGGAGTGTTTCCTACAATCAATGAACTAATGTTTTGAGCCCCAAAAAAACCTCAGAAACACTTTTTTAACAGCTTTTAGAAGACTTGAATCATGGACCACTCTCAGAGCACAGTCTCCTACAGTTTCCTACACACACTAACCCGAACTGAGGCTGTACAGATCAATATATAGCCCATGTGACCTGAAATCCCATGAATCACTGCAAAATTCACCTTCGGACCTTAAAAACAAGGCTAAGTGAGGTGAAGTGCATTGTTTGCAATGCACTTCACTTCTAAGGTTGGTAGAGTAGTGGTCTGGGAAGGTGGAGTAGCATGAAGTGATCACTTTCAATGGATTTTGCATTACCCATTATAACGTGAAGTACTCTGCTTAGTATTGTGGAGTACTCCGCGAGTATGCCTTTACTCCGTGAATCACTTCATGGATCGGAGTGAGCCCACTTCACCCACCACTAATGGTTAATACGTTCGGCACAGTTCTCCTTTAAATGTCACATGATGCTTTGCATTATGTGTAATTTTGCATAATATATAAGCCCTGATATGTGTTCTCTAAGTTGATATCCTTGGGCAAACAGAGTTAGGTGGAAACACACACACATATTGACCCTGAGAGAAAGATAGATTTGCAACCCCTATGAGGTACATTTCTGCATTGAACCTGTTTGTGCTATACACAGAGGGGTAGTTAGATAGATAGATAGATAGATAGATAGATAGATAGATAGATAGATAGATAGATAGATAGATAGATAGATAGATAAAACCTTTATTGTTTGACAGGAGAAAACTTTTAGGACTGTAAGGCCCTGTTTTACAAAGTTATCTTGTTTAAGCAAATGGTTTCATGTATAAGTTGTGTACAGAAATTTATATTTGTTCCACATGGACAGAAATACATTACATACAACATTGTTTAACACATATTAAACCTGAATTTTAACAGGAACATTCAAATGTTGGTTAAGCATACAAGAATAAATATGATATAAAATAATAATCCAGAACAAAAAGAGGTTATATAAGAGACAAAAAGTATACAACCATCCCACCCCTCCAACCTCCAACCAGAAAATGACCCTATTTGCTTTCTTTTTTAATTCAATATACTTTATTATATTTAACAACCAACCAACAACCATATATTGCAGAACAAACACAAGGGGAAAAAAGGAACAAACACCGCATAATAATCCCCCATCCCACCTCTGGCGGACTGGCACAACAGAAAAGAAAACAGGGTTAATGGGGAAGGTAAACCACAGTAACAGATTGAAAAGCTAAACTACTAACAGCATCCTATGAGAAATCCTGATAGGGGCTTCAATAAAGCCACCTATGCAGTGTACTACTGTATATAAGGCATGCAACTTTCTCTATTTCCTATCAAAAGATGGGAGCTTATTACGTAAGCTAGCAATCATTCGTTACACCCTAATATTGAATAACAGCTCCTGCAAATAATCAAGATATAATAGTAAGACAGTATCCAGCCAGTGTCAGAGCACCAGTCTCTTGACAGAAAGGGAGATCTGAGCCATAAAATTTCTGTGCCCTTTAACATCAACACCACTGTAGTCTCCAATCATGCGTGCATCAGGTGTAAAATCTCCATCTATCCCAAGCAGGGGATCAGCCTTATTCCTAACAGAAGCCCATAAGAGAGCCCCTTTAGGACATTCCCAGAAAATATGGAGGGACATTCCCTCAGCTTGCCCACATCGTGTGCATAAAGAAGACTGAATTTACCCAGCTTCACTAATTTAGAAGGGGTAAAATACATATTATTCAAAAATATGGAATTGGGCTAGTCATAACTCATCTTGAGAGGTGTACATGCACAGGTCTTTCCAAATTTTCAGCCAACTAAAGGTATATTGTGAAAGGTGAGTGTTCCAATAATAGAAGACAAAGTCCATCTCCAGGAAGATTTTCAGGAATAAGGCTGAAAAGAGCCTGAAGACTGCATGCGATTGGAAGACAAAATCCTGTAGTATTTTCCAAAAGTCTGAGAAATTAACTTCCCCAAAGGTAGACCCAACTCTCTTCAGGACCACATGATGTAATTTGTAGACCTTAAATAGTGACATTCCCAAACTGATAGAGACCAAAAATATCCTTAGAGGAAAGTAACATATCATTTTGGAGCAAGTTGCATATCTGAATGTCCGCCATTTGTGGTAACCAGGTCAGGGTAAGAACCTTCCAACCAATTATGACATTGAGATTTTGGAAAATTAGCTAAGAAAGATCCCACCCCTGAATATATTTCAGAAGTGCACAAAGTTGAGAATGGACCCTAACTGACAGACCAATTTCCAAAGTACAAAGGTTGGCAGGAAGGTCCTTAGTAACAGTGTACAACAAGGCTCTAGGAGATAGCCCTTCTGCAACAATCTGCTCCTGTTACAAGGACAGCCATATTGGGAAATAGGCAGAGGAACAATCCCCTGGAGGCATTCAGATGCACCGTAGGTATGTGCTGGCATGACTAGCTAGATAATACAAAATTAAGTGGGGAAGCTTTAAACCAACAAACTCTTTAAAGGCCACTAATTGATTATAAGCATACATAGGGGTTTTACTCAACCAAATGAACTCTGAAATCAAGCTATATAATTTTTGTGTTGCTTGCATGCATGTGCAAGAAACACATTGCGTCAGGCTTCCTTCACAAGCGGGTTGTGGAGGTGCGGCAGTGTTGTGCCGAATGGCAGGAGCCTGTTCAGGGGCTGGTCTCTGCCTTGGTGAATAGAGGAGCATGCTGTCAATGAAGGCAGCTAATGAGCAGGCCACTGTGATCAAAGAAACTGAGCCACTGCAATCAGGGAGAACCCCATCACTACGCAGTCAGCTGTTTTTGCTGCAGGGCATCCCTGACTGCCACAGCCAATTACACAACTGCATTGTGTGGTGTTCCCATAGCAACAGTTTCTCCATCGGCTTCTTACAGTCCCCAAAAAGCTGACGGAAAGCCAATGCCCACCATTCAGTGTGCTTTCCTGGTGAAACATTTCAATATATAAATAAAAGCCAACGTGAGGTGCCCAATCCCCCTGTTGGCATGATCCCCTCCCATTTGTTGTGTGCCGAGAGGGGTGCCCAATCCCCCCTTGGCTCATGTGCCCCCCCAGCACAGTGTACGGCTGAAGGGGTGCCCATTCCCCATTGGATCCACTCCCCTTGCCCAGAAAACATCCAGGTGGCACGCTGGGAGCCCATCCCCAGAATGCCAATCATCCTGTGGTGTCCTTTTTCTTCTTTTTTTTAATACCTTGTAAAAATAAAGAAAACAGACCCACACTGTCTGTGGAACACCCCACCCAACTCACAACCACCCTTTGCGCAGCCCACCTCCCCACACACACCGCTCACCCCTCACTTACCTCCGGAGCCCAGCACGATGATCTTCGGTGGACTGGGAACACGTCTGTACTCTTCAAAGCCGACCTCAAACTGAAGAAACGCCAGTAAGCTGTATAATGGCATAAATATGTTTTTTTCAACTGAAGTGGATATCTCAGCCATTTTTAGGAATTTTTTCACCAACACGGGGTTCTTGGAACCCCACCTCATGAACCCAGTCACTGCCATTTTGTTATTTGGTCCTGAAAGGTGATTTTGCGGTCACTGTGTGGAACCACCTTTTGGTACCGATTAATGAAACAACAGTATCACAGTTCATGAGGTAGACTCCAAAAACCCTATGTTGGGTGGGAGGGGTGGGGGAGCCACTGGATCACCAGGGACACATGTTCGGTGAGTTACCGTGATTGGGGAATCGGGTGGGTGGGATCACTAGACTACCAGGAATGCCTCAATATACATATACTGGTGATCGGGGACTCGGGAAGGAGAGGGATCCCACTAGACTACCAGGGATATGTTCTATGGCACATTACTGTGATTGCGGCAATGGATGGGGGGGTTCCACTAGACTTCCAGGGATTTATATTACAGTCATATACTGGCGATCGGGTCATGGGAGGGAAGGGGTACCACTAGACTACCAGGGTACTATGTGTGCTTATGAACAGTGTTCTGGGTGAGTGGGTGGCCACCCACGGCTAGCAGCTGCTGTGTTGTGCTCTGCAATACAGCAGCCCACCTGTGGGTGGCCAGGATTTGTTCCCACTCTTCACGGCCTCAACTTTGAGCCCCTCTATGCAGTGCAATACTGGGTTGTGTCAGCATATGAGCCGCACGTCAGGGGGCTGAATATCGGGACATGCCGCATATGCATGGGCACACCCCCTGCATCTGTGCTGTATACAATTTCATTGTACCCCAGCGCATTGGGATTTTTGCTGTGCCTGGCAGCCTGTTCAATATCCCACCGGGGTGCTGTGCCTGGTTGCATTGGTGCAACTCTGTTGTGCCATGTGCAACCCATTTGAATATCTGGGCCAAAGACTTTATCACATTTCTTATGAGTCTTTCTTAAACATGTTTTATCTGTTTTCAGGAGTGCCCCTGATTCGAGGCCAAAAATCAAAAGCAAATAATTATAGTAGCAGAGCCCCCCCCCACACACACACATATATACACACTCCCCGAAAAGCTGCTTAAAAGCCAGCAATTCATTCAAATCAATTCCATTTTCTTACCTAGTTGGGGTTCAATGCCAACAAGTGTAAAATCATGTACCTAGGGCATAGGAACCCCGATGCTGAGTATAGGATGGGGGAGGTACTGATACTCACTAGACATGAAAGGGTCCTTGAGGTTATTATATAAGAGGCCCTCAAGGTGGCAGTGCAGTGTGACAAGGCTATGGGCAGTGCAAATTGTATTCTGGGGTGCATAAGGAGTGGCATCTCCAGTAGGAGGAGGAGGGATGTTGTGCTGCCATTGTATCACTCACTGGTATACCCCCAGCTGGAGTACTGTGTCCAGTTTTAGAGTCTACACTTCAGAAAGGACATAGGGTGGAGGTTTTCCAGAGGAGGGTAACTAAAATGGTTCTGGATTTTTACAGGAATCCCTACAAGGAAAGGCTGAACAATCTCAACATGTACACTCTGAAAGAGAAGAGGGTGAGAGGTGACATGATCAAGACCTACAAAGTACCTCACAGGGATAAACAGGGTACAGTTAGGGAGTTTCCTTCAAATGAGGATGTGCACCCAAACCAAGGGGCATACAATGAAGTTGGGGGAGAGTTCAGGATAGATGTGAAGAAAAATTTCTTTATTGAAAGGGTGGTAGACACCTTGAACAGACTGCCAGGAGAAGTACTGGAGGCTAAAATGGTAGGGGGCATGAAGCATGCATGGGATAAACATAGGGGTATATTAGAAAAAGGAGAAGGAGAGGGTCAACGGAGATCAATAGGGCTATGGAGATGGAGTAGGTTTAAGTTCAGTGCAGGAAAAATTAATTGAGCAAGCTCATTCACAGGAGGTCCTGATGGACGCAGGAAGAATAAACCATACAGTAACATACAGTATACAAGCAGGAGTTAGAAGTAGGTAGCGAACACTTGGGCAAACTGGGTGGGCTGAGTGGTCCTTTTCTGCTGACAAATTCTATGTTTCTATGGCATCATGTGTTCATTCAGATGCAGTGTTTATTTAAAGCTGGGCCTCCATACATCCAGATATAATGTACAGTAAATTACCAAATTAGATGCAGCCCACTTACAGTATAATAAACAGAACCTCAATGCTTCAGGAAGCCTTTACTCTTAATAAGGCTGCTTAAAGAGCTGGGATTCTATTTGCGGTGTCCACACCAGTATACTGATCTTAAAATCAACGCCGGATCTGAATGAGTACTTGATTCTTGTTCACTCCATTTCTTCCCCACTTTGAAAGCTGCTTGTCCTGAGTTAGTTTTGGCAGTACCTCACCTATGTTGGAAGATGACCAATAAGTGGCACTGAAAGAAATTAGACTTTACAGACTGTGAAGGCAGCTGCTCTCCCACCATCTTGGAAACACGAAGGCTGCAGCTGTGGCCACCGATGACTGTTGAGGTGTGGGGATGGGGAGACCAAAGGGGACAGACATAAGGAGATAAAATCATAATAAAAATTGTGGAACCTTCACCAGCATTCCAAAATGCTTACCAGTAATCAAACACTCTATGAAGTTTTTCAAATGGCAATACAATCTGGTGAGCCCTCTGTCTGCCATTTGACACCAGGCATCAACCAGCATAATGTTAGCATACAACCTCATTGAATTTTTTGACTGGGTGACTAGGGAGGTGGATCAGGGGAGGGCAGTGGACATGGCCTATCTGGACTTCAGCAAGGCCTTTGACACTGTGCCACATAGAAGACTATTACACAAACTGGGGAATATGGGTGTAGGCAGGACAGTAGTGTGGTGGGTAGGTAACTGGCTGGGTGGCAGGACACAGAGGGGGGTGGTAAATGGCTGTCACTCCACAGAGGGAAGAGTGACCAGTGGGGTACCACAGGGATCAGTGCTGGGACCGGTCCTATTCAACATCTTCATCAGTGACATGGCGCAGGATCTAGAATTTCACTGTTCGCTGATGACACAAAGCTCTGTAACAGAGTAGACACACCAGAGGGTGTAGACAGAATGAGAAGCGACCTGCAGAAACTTGAAGAATGGTCAGGGGTTTGGCAGTTGAAATTTAATGCAAAGAAGTGCAAGATAATGCATATGGGGCACAAAAACCCTGGCACAATATATCAGTTGGGGGGTGAGGATATAGTATGCACCAAGCAGGAAAGGGATCTTGGGGTTGTCATCTCTGATGACCTCAAGGTAGGGAAACAGTGTGACAAGGCAGCAGGTAAAGCAAATAGGATGCTGGGATGTATAGGCAGGGGCATTACCAGCAGGAAAAGGGAGGTCATAATTCCGCTATACAAGACACTAGTGAGGCCCCACCTGAGTACAGTGTACAGTTCTGGAGACCATACCTAAGTAAGGACATAGACAGGGTAGAGGAGGTTCAGAGGAGGACAACAAAGATGGTGCATGGATTGCATCACAAGTCCTATGAAGACAGGTTGAAGGAACTGAACATGTACTCCTGGAGGAGAGGAGGAGAGGGATATGATAGAGACATACAAGTATCTTACAGGGAGGAACAGGGTGCAGGAAAACACTATTTTTAAGCGAAAAAGATGTTCCAGGACTAGAGGGCATGGGATGAAGTTGGAGGGAGGACGATTCAGAGGAAACATGAGAAAGAATTTCTTCACAGAACGGGTAGCGGACAAGTGGAACACCCTGCCAGAAGAAGTGGTGGGGGCTGAAACAATCACGGGATTTAAGAATGCATGGGATAGAGATAAAGGAATCCTGGAGGTAAGGGGTAAGGTGCAACAGACTTCTAGGAAAACAAACTGAACTTACAAGCTCAAATGGGCAGACTGAGTGGGCCATAGGCCCTTATCTGCCGACACTGTCTATGTATCTATGTATGTATGTGTCTATGTTGCCTAAAGAAGGCGGTATGGTCATGTGGTTACTGAAATACTGGAGATTACAGATTTATAAGAACAAAAGAATATCACACAGAAGCTGGCACATGGGCCTATAGCAGCTGTCTCCTGCTTCTCAGTAGTCATATTTATACCCTTGAGGTACTTGAATGTTTCTATCATATCCCCTCTTTCCCTCTTCTCTTCCAGTGAGCACATATTGAGGTCCCTTAATTTCTCCTCATAAGTCTTGTGTTGCAAGCTCTATACCATCTTATTTGCCCTTCTCTGTACCATCTCCAGCCTGTTAATATCCTTACACAGGCGCCACCTCCAGAAATGCACACAGTACTCCATGTGAGGCCTGACTGTGGTTATATACAATGGCACCACTGCCTCCCTCCTTATGCTGGTGATACCTCTGCCTATGCACCCCAGCATGTCATTGGCCCTCCCAGCTGCCTTAGCAGTTTGACATTTTCAGGTCATCTGAAATGAGAACCCCCGGGTCCCTTTCCTTCTTTGTGACTGTCAGCAACTCCCCCATCCTTTAGCTTTCCCCAGGGTTTCTGTGTCCCAGGTGAATAATTTTGCACTTTTTTGAATTAGACTTCAGTTGCCAGTCCTCAGACCATTTTTCAAGCTTCTCCAGGTCCCTCCTCATTTTCTCCACCCCCTCTGGGGTATCCACTGTGTTACAAATCTTGGTGTCATCTGCAAACAGAAAGACCTTTCCCTTCAGCCCTTCTGCAATGTCACTAATGAAGACATTGAACAGGACTGGCCCCAGGACCGATCCCTACAGCACCCCACTGGTCACCCCATCCCCAGACTGCACCCCATTTACCACCACTCTCTGCCTCATGTCTGATAGCCAGTTTCTAACCCAGTTTACCACCTTTTCCCCCATGCTCAGTCTACCCAGCTAGCTTATCAGCCTCCTATGTGGGATGGTGTCAAAGGCTCTCCTGAAAACAAGGTAAGAGTTGTCCACTGCCCCACCCTGATTTACTTCCTTCATCACCCAGTCAAAGAGATCAACCAGATTTGTTTGATATGACCTCCTCACTGTGAATCCATGTTGCCTATGGTCATGGGCTCTGATGGCTTCTAGATGCCCCATTATCCTTTCTTTAAGCAATGTCTCCATGATCTTCCCCACTACTGAGGTGAAGCTGACTGGCCTATAGTTCCCACCTCCTCCCTGCTGCCAGATTTGTGTAGAGGGATGACATGTGCCCTCCTCCAGTTCCCTGATACCACCCCGGTGTTGAATGACTCAGTGAACATAGCTGCCAGAGGTACTGCTATCTCCCTTCACAGTTTTCTTAATATGCTTGGGTGTATGCCATCTGGTGCCATTGCTTTGTCAACCTTCAATTTAGTCAGCTCCCGCAGGACTCTTTTGCCTGTGAATGGACTATTGTCCACCTCTTCACCACCTTGGCAGCTGCTGTACTACTGTGGCTCTTGCCCCTTCCCCTCTTCTGTGAATATTGAAAAGAAAGATACAGTGTCTATCCTGTAATAAGTTTTATCTAACTTGTTTAGGAAGGTCTTTCTGGCATGTTGTTATGTTATAGTGCCATATTCCACACTGGCAGGAGTAATTACTGTGCAATCCTGCTTCTAGTTTCTTTAAGATATATTGAGACTCTCCTTCGGACAGTCCCTTGTCTAATGTTGATTTTACCTACAGCACTAGTTACATGTTCCTCAAAGGTAAACCTATTGTCTATTTGTACTCCCAGGTACTTGTAGGAAGCTAAGTCTTCCAATTTATGTTTCTCTAAAGTATATATGTCCAAGCCATAATCTTGAACCTTTGTTGTAGTTCTTGTGTTAAACAACATAACTTGTGCTTTATTTTCCTACTAAAGACCATTTACGAGTCTTATAACCAGTACTATAGGTTGTCAAAGTCAGACTGCAGCATATTTTGTTATTCTGTTTTGTCTTTGGCCCTTCCTATTAAGGCCATGTCATCCATGTATAGATAAATCTTACATTTTTCTATGAATTGTGGCAAAGGATTAGTATAAATTAAAAACAGAAGGGACCCAGGATTGAACCCTGGGGTACAGCCCTAAAAATACCCTCCCTTTCTGACAACATATCACTCAAACAGAGCTGCTGCATATGCTCTGTTAAATAAGAAAGCATCCATGTTTTTATTGGGTCAGACATGCCAACGAGTGAAAGCCGTTCCATCAGGATGTTATTTTCAACTAAATCAAAGACTTTTGAGAGGTCAACGGACACCTTGCCAACATATTCCCTCAACTCCAGTCCATTGGAAACTGTGTTGATGAAGCCTGCCTGGTGTCCATTGACCTCACTGCCCTAAAGCATGCCTGGCAGTCTGATAACAGTTTATAGGTTTATAGTTTTTGAGGTACTCACATATTTGAATACATACCAATCTTTCAAATACCTTTGAGATGGTAGACAGCAGAGCTATTGGGTGATAATTTGTCAGATTATCCCCAGCTCCTCCATTGAAAATTGGTACAATTTAGGAGTTTTTCCAGAAGTTAGGTTAGATCTTTTATTGTAGGCTAGCATTAAATAAATTTGACAGGGTTGGGGTTATCTGTTCTACTGAATGTTTTAAAAGATTTATCTCAACTTGATCTAACCCAGTGGCCTTTTGTGAGTTTAATTTGCTAATTTGTTTTTCAACCTCATTCAGTTTTATAGCTCTAAAATAAAAAAAAAATTTTATTGCCAAATTGTATTTCTTCTTTTAGAGATCGCTGTGTATTTATATTTGATTAAACATGTTATGTTAATGTCCAGGACATAACAAAAATGGTGATTTACGCTATTAGCAGTTTGGTGGGTTGTCAATTCTATGCCATTCTCAGCAATATATTATTTTTTCTGTTCTTTTCTTTGTGTTCCCAAGTGTTTCATTAGTTTCCAATATTGGGCAGGATTTTTTGTTTGATTTATTTAATTTTGGTAATATATTTTCCTAGCATTTTAATCAGACTTTTGCATTTATTTCTAATCTTTTTAAACAGTTCCCAGTCCTCAACTTTTAAAGTTTGATTTGCCTTTTTCCATAATCTGTCCTTCCATCTAATTTGTTTTTAAATTTTTTCATCAATCCAAGGGTGGTGTTGGTCTCTCTCTTTAACTTTTTTGAATGGGGCATTTTTGTTGCAGATAGCTACATATGTTCTTGAAAGGTTTCTAATTGCTAGATCCACATCTGATATTAGTTTTATTCATTCCTAGTTTTCTTGCCCTAGTTATTGTTGAAAACTCAGTCTGTCAAAAATGCTAAAATCTCTAGTGAATTTAGCTTTTATTGTGTATACGTTTTCATGACTACATTCTACTTCACATTCTGTATAGCAACGGTTCCCTAAATTGGGTGCCCCTACCTTATAATTCAGTAGTTTAATACCCCTGGTCATGAATATTAAGTCCAGGATATTTCCATTTGCTTGAGTAGGTTGATTTGTGAGTTGGAGTGTTTATAATCTGTGTTATGCCTACAGGCTGAAATTCAGTCCCATGTTTAAGACCTCTGGTTGCTCCCCATTCTGCATTGAAATCTCCAATTAAAATTGTCTCCTTTTGTCCAATTAATGTTGTCATTTTCAGGGACAGTGTCTCAAAACCTGCAACTTTTACTTTGGGATGGAAATTGTAAGTATTACCTTGCCATACCACACAGGTCAGTGCACCAGCATAAGAAAAGGGGTGGGAAGTCTGACTTAATGAGGATGATGGTATGTGCATAGGTGCTGGGTTATTCACAGTAGCTCCCCAGCACCCACATCGCTTTGGCCACAAGGCACAGTGACCCATGGATGCTGACAGGCATACTCAGTGTAGTTTGCTGAGAATGGTAAAATCAGGAATCCAGGGGCAACATGAGTCTCAGGCCAGGGCAACAAACACAAATGGAGCCAGATGTACATGAAGAACTGCATTCCCCCTCCTTGGGTGCTTCAGTGTGAGTTTGTAAATGATTTTTGGAAGATGTATAGGTGCTAAACATAGAGGCCATAATTGTCTGAGTGACCTAATTGAGTATGAATTTAGCTAGCATGAATTGACTTCTGTAAGGCTGGTTACCTTGATGTGGTACACAGGCTTATCACCATGTATCTTAAACATTTTAACTTAAAGCCAGCTAACTTCTACCTGATTGGTAGTGTGTGAGTTAGGTAAAGTAAAATATTGTGAATCTATTAGTATAACTGGCTTACTACATATTGTTGACTGAAATGAAGGTTGGGCAATGTTTGTGTGGTGAGGTGGCACATCTTTTGGGTTGTTTTATTGAGGGGGATCAGTTCCATCAGCTCACAAGTACGAGTTTATAATTCCTGGTCTAAACTTCTGCCATGACCACTGCCTTAGTAGAACTATTTAGAACAGTGGTTGCAGGAGTCACAGCCTTGCAATCTGCAATATTCTTTCTGGCAGGGGAAATTAGTTGGTGCATGGCACCACTACCAACAGCAAGAGAATTGAACAGAGCTTTGGAGTGAGTGAACCATTGGATGCCAAGGAAATGTACAACCAATTCTCAGTATCCAGGGCCACTGGACTGCCTGGTAAGACTCCTGACAGTGTCTTCCACATCACACTCTCCTCTGTGCCTAGATGAATGCTTTGTGTCCATGCTAATATGTAGATATACTGTATCATTCATCACTGGACTTATTTGTATACAGTATATACACATACGTACATTTCTTTACCTATCTGATTGGTCTTGGGTTTTCTCTCCTCCTGATATTGACTCTGTACTAGTTGCCTTCAGCTCTACTCTTCCCCTCAAAAAGCTGAGGCTCTGGCACAGGCACATTTCCTGGATCTCACCTCACCTAGTGAAGCTCTTCAAATCTAGAAACTAGGCTTGGAAAGTATACAAAGCCTTCTCTAATGCCTCTGACCTCCAAAAATATAGAACATTTAGGAACGCATGCACCAAGGCTGTGTGATCCGCCAAAGCTGGCATCTTTAAAGCTCAGCTAGATACTTGCCACCCCACTCTGGCTGCCTTCTGGAAAACTCTCCACTCCCTGCTTGGTTCATCCTCCCACTGCCCCCTCCTTGCACTCAATCCATCGATGATGGCTCCAGAGCCATCACCTCCTCCATAAATCACTTTTTCACCACCTGTACCTTAACCCATGGGCAACCCCCTGCTCCCCTATCCCCCTCCCCATAGACACCAATACATCCTCTATCCCCTGTGCCTAATCATACATCAGAGCATCCCCCCTCCCATCCCTCTCCTCCCCTTGCTAATGAGCTCCCTTCCCCTGCCCTACTTAGTCACACCTTCCCCCATCACTCTAATAGAGGTAATCCATGCCCTCAAATCATTAACTTCTTCCAAGCAGAGTCCAGATGGAACTAACCTAATTCTATTGAAAATCTCTGCCCCTGCTATAGTCCCACCAATCACCCATCTTTTCAGCCTCTCTCTCTCTCTCTCTCTCTACTAGTTTCTTACCTAAGGATGGAAAACTGGTCAAGGTCATCCCACTACATAAAGAGGGTGATTCATCAATCCCTGGCAACTGGCAACTACAGGCCAATCTCACTCCTAGCCTCCCTAACAAAAGTTCTTGAATTGCTCATATCTAAAAGGCTGAACTCCTTCTTCTCCTCAAAATACATTCTGACTCCATATGAATCTGGTTTTCAACACTTCCATTCCACCTTCTCATCTCTTCTCCAACTCATCAACTACATCCACTCTGCCATGGATAAGGGTCACATGATGCTGGCTATTTTCATCGATCTAGCCAAGGCTTTTGATTCAGTTGCCCACAAAATTTGGTTAGACAACCTCTTCTCTATAGGCCTCTCACCCACTACCACCAAATGGTTCAAAGCCTATCTCTCTGACAGGTTCCAGTTTGCACAACTGGGTGATACCAAATCCCCCTCCATCCACTTTGTCTTACCACGGGGTCAATCCTTGGTCCCACCCTTTTCTCTACATTTGTGAATAACCCCCCTTCTGTCAGCTCAGTATCCCACATTCAAATGTATGTTGATGTCACAGTGGTCTTTGCATCTGGTCCCTCCCTAGCCCACATAGAACTCATCCTCCAAACTGATTTTGAGAAAACATTGCAATGGTTTGATGCCAAATCACTCAAATGAAACACCAAGAAAACAGTCACTATGGCTTTCTATTCAGCCCAGAAAGTGGCCAAACTGCATCTTCTCCCTCCTTTTACACATTAGATGGTTCCAAAATCCTGGTAGTTGACTCCTGCAAAAACTTGGGAGTATTGCTCAGCCCCAAATTGGACTTTTCCCTACACTTTGATACCATCCGTAGTGAGCTACATCCAGAAATTGTCACGCTGTACAGGCATAAAGACAATCTCTCCCCTGCATCAGGAAGGAAATAGTTACCAAGCTTATCCTCCCTTCCTTCGATTATGTGGATGTGGTATACTGTTCTGCACCATAATCCTCCCTCTCCAAGTTTGACCCCGGTTTCATGCCTTTTGCTGATCTGCCACAAATCTCCCTTACCATACTCATCACTGTCTCCCTTCCACCACTCACAAACTGTTGCCTTGCACATTGTGCATCCTTCATCGCAAAGTTCTGGTTCAATATCATTCCCCTCCTACCTCTCCTCCTTACTAGCCCCAGCCCCCAGTATGGGCTATGCAGTGTGCTCCTGTGACTAATGTTCTTTTGCCTTAGCCATACCGCAGTCACTTGCTGGGAAACAAGCCTAATGACTCCTTGCCCTATGGAATGCTGTACCCCTCAATGTATGCAGTTTGCCAACTGCGGTATCCATCAAAAAGTATTTTAGGTGCCCCCCCACCTATGTTCCTTCCCTCCCTAGCTGCTTGTCTCCACTGCTTGATTTGCACCGGCCCCTAACCTGCCCTCCAATTGCCCCAAACAACTTCTTCTTGCCACGTGCCAGCTCTCACTCCTATTTATGTTGTACCCAAAAAGTTACTCTGTATCATGCCTCAACTTTGTAGCTTCATATTTATTTATTTATTTTATTTAAAATGTGGTAACTGGGATGGGCACCTGGCGCAGAATCTCATTTCCAGGTGTGACCTGGGGGAAGGGGACAAAGGAATAAGATATATACAATGCATAAAATACAAAAATAAAACAAATGATGTACAAATTAGACACAAAATAGATACAGAGTAGCAAGTATGTACAAAGATATATACAGAAAAGTGAAGGCTTCGATGCAGTAGTTTGATCATATAATATGAGAAAATATGGGATGTTGTGATCAGTGCCAGACTATGAGGAGAAGCAGTTGCAGGAGGTGACTGGGGTTGGTCTGAGCAGGCGCTTAAGATGGGGAAGAGGGAGAGAGACAGGTTTGGGGAGGAAGGTTATTCCAAAGGGAAGGAAACTTATAGGAGTAAAAGAGTTTGCCAGCTGAGGTGTGGATGTGCTGGAAAGAGAAGGTGTGGGCACAGCTAGACCATGAGTTATAGGGGGAGGGAGAAGCAGCAGAAAGAAGAGAGGCAAGGTATAAGGGAAGATACCCAATCAATACTTAGCTATGATGGTGGAGCATCGCGAGGAACACCTCTGTGAGAGTGGGTGAAGACAGAGGGAAGAGTACACATAATATGACTGTTGTATTCACTATATTTTGCGCACCACCTTCTTCTGTACCAAGTATCGTGCTCTTGCAGTTGTTAGTTCATGTGTGACTTGTACCCTGTACTGATGTATACTGTTGTGTCATTCACTCTCGTATGAACTGTAAACCACTGTGAATTGTTGTGACTACATTCCTGTAAAATTTGTAAACTGTTTTCCTCAATCCCTGCCCTGGGTCACACCTGGAAATGAGCCTTGGCTCAGTGTTCCTTTCCCGGTTTCCAACTTTTTAAATAAATAACTATACATATTAATAATAAAGTAGTGATCTAGCCATTGGAAGATGAGAGTGGGGGACTGCATGGCTAGGGTTTTATGTAAAAAAGGGCAAGTCCCTTATCACGCCGCTCATTAGAGTGATGAAAAAATCGCCCATGACAAAATACACAATACTCCTTTTTTTTTGCCACTTAATAAGCTTTATCAGATATATCCAATCCAACACATACATTTTATATAACATTGCATTGAGCTTTTCAATGACAATGCAAGAATAAAAAAAAAGAATTATAAATAATACTAAAGAAACAGAACAAGCAAAAAGGAAGTAAAAGGAAAGAAAAACAAACCAAAAAAAAACAACGTCCCAAAATCAACTCTAATCCCCTCCTCTCCCTCCCCCTACCCCCTCCTTCCCGCCTCCCACCCTCCCTCCAGTCAAACAACCCACACCCTTCAGGACTTCATATCTTGAAAATGTCAATATTATTATCAATTAATATGTTTCACTTGATTATCCATATTTCCATGCATTTTTTCGGTTACATCAAGAGGAGTTGGAGCCATGACTCTTCCGCACCTTCTCCCACCTCTCAGCTACGTAGGCTGTGAGTTGCTCCCACTTCTCGCTGAATGATCCTAAGGAATGGTACTGTAAGCCTATCACTTTTTCCACATTAATAGCATTGTACATTTCTGTAATCCATTCTCCCAAAGAGCGTAAATTTTCTTTTATCCAATACCTCATTATAAGGAGCAATGCCATAGCTGATATTAAAGTCAAATAATATTTGAATTTACTCGGAATATCCGCTGAGAGGTGGCCTAATACACATATCTCAATGGTAAAATAACTGTTTCCCCCAAACAATGGGCTACAAAACTCTTTAATTTCCGACCAAAAGCCTTGGATCTTAGAACAAGCCCAGCTCATATGGCTAAGCGTACCCAGTTCCTGGGTACATTTCGGGCATACTGAAGAATATTGTCTCCCTATCAAATTTCTTTTAATCAGAGTAACATACAAATTATGTAATATGTTGAATCTTATCAATCGGAGCCTGTCCTGTTTAATAAACTTATAATTATTGGACCATATTGATTCCCATTGCACTGAGTCGTAAGACAGATTCATGGCCATCTGCCAATATGGGGCTATAGATCTTACATCCTTATCAAACATAGACCTCATTTTTCTATATAAACTGGCTATTGGCCTAGGTCGAATGGTTATTTCTGCCATTTCTGTGAAAACTCTATCTGCCTTTGAGAACCAGGGGGGTTTATTCAATGCCTTCAGTATACATTGTTTAATTTGGAGAAATTTAAATATTGGCAGTGTCTGAAGTTGAAAGGTCTGCTTAAACTGTTAGGGTGACATAAAACCTCTGTCTGTCATTATCTCTGTTAGTTTTGTTGCACTCCATTCTCTCCAAAAATTTTGAGTGATAACTTTGCCATCTATTGTCAAATTTAAATTATTAAAAATGGGTTGCCCCAAATCAGAGGTGTGGCTTAAGTTCAGGTTATTGCATAGTTGATTGTGAGCTCTCACGGACCATGCTATTGGCATATTCCTCAAATTCTGTGGAATTTTCTTGCTCCGTATGAAAAGCAGGGATGTTAATGCTATTTTATATATACTTTTTAAATGTCTCTCTATTTGTAACCAGGCCAGCTTAGAGCTCTTGTTATTTTGTGGATTTATCCATTGAAAATATTTACTACCCTGAAAGGCCAAATAATAGAGGAATAAGTCGGGGATAATAAGACCCCCCTGCTCCTTTGGTCTTTTTAACTTCTGAATGGTTCTTCTTGGTTTCTTTCCTTGCCATAAAAAATCAGACCATATCCCATCCACCCTTTTAAACCATCTCAGTGGAAGAGCCAAGTTCAACATTGATAATGGGTACATCAGCCCGGGAAAAATAACCATTTTGAGTATATTTACCCTTCCCCAAAGAGACAGAGATAGGTTTTGCCATCTCTTCAGATCTTGTTGCATTTGCAAAATTACCAGATCTAAATTTAAAGTTTTTAATTTCCCTAAGTCCTTGGGGATTTCTATACCTAAAAAGGAAATTGACTTGGGAGCCCAGCATAATCCTAATTCCTCTACCATGGCCTTGGTACAGGTAGGGGTGAATGCTAATACAGCTGTTTTGGTTAGATTCAATTTATAACCTGATAACTCACTAAACTTTAATATAATATCCAAGGCCGATTGTAGTGACGGATGCCAACATGATAAATGCAGGAGAATATCGTCAGCGAACATAGATAATTTATATTCTTCTGTTCCTATCCTTATTCCCCTGACTGAATTTGAAGTTTTTATTTTCAGGTCTAGTGGCTCAAAATATAAATTAAATAACATTGGGGACAGATGAAACCCCTGTCTTGTACCTCTAGTCAACCGACAGATGTCAGAAATGGCTCCATTACACAGCACCTTCGCTGATGGGGAACGATAAAGTATATCTAGCCATAGAATGAAGTCAGCAGGAATACCGTAGCTAGGCAATAGGTCAAATAAAAACTCCCAGTTGACTCTGTCAAAAGCTTTTTCTGCATCCAGGGACACCAACACCATATCAGTGTCGGAATCCCTGGACGCGGACACCAAGTGAAAGATTTTCCTAAAAAGGTCACTTGAATATTTCCCTGCAACAAAACCTGCCTGCTCTGGCCCTATCAACGCATCCCAGACCTGCTTTTAGCCTCAAAGCAAAACACTTGCCAACAATTTAACTTCCATGTTGAGTAAAGAAATAGGTCTGTAATTACCAGGACTTGAGGGATCTTTTCCCGGCTTCGGTAATGCTACTATTCTGGCTTCAAATATGGCAGATTCTTTTAAAGGAGCCTCAAATAAGTAATTAAATAATTCCTGCAGATAAGGAGCTAACTCCTTTTTAAAAGCTTTGTAGAAGGCTGGAGGAAAGCCGTCAGGACCTGGGGCTTTGCCCGACAGTAATCTATCAATTGCATCTAATATTTCCTGTAATTTTATGTTACCTACCAGGTAGTTCTGCTGTTCTATATTTAACTTTGTCAATGTCAAGTCTTTTAAAAATTCCTCCAATTTATTTATGTATTCTCCCTGTATTTCTAAAGCTGTATATAAGTCCTGGTAATAGTCCCTGAATATCCTAGCAATTGCCGACAGGTCTGAAGTGAGTTGTCCTGTGTCTTTATCTTTTAATGCAGATACCCATCTTGCCTCCCTCTGTTGCTTGAGTCTGTTTGCTAATAATCTTCCTGCCTTCTCCCCATACTCTATATAATTGACATTCCACTTTGCATTGGTCCTTGTATTAACATTTAATATATGAGAGGCATATTTTGCCCTAAGTGCTTGAAGTTCTTCCCATACCTGTTCCTCTGAATCAGTTCCAAGCAATTTTTCCAAATTATATATACGCTCCAACCACCGCTCTACTTCCTGGGTCCTTTGACGTTTCCTGACTGTGGCGATTCATATCAATTCCCTGCTCCACGTCGCTTTTAGGGCACCCCATAGAACATCTATTTCTTGGATAGATGTATAATTGTTTTTCCAAGTAACTTCTATAAAATCTCTTATCCTTTCTACCCAGTTCTCCTCTAACAATAGTTGAGCACTTAATGACCATGATCTAGATGTTTTCCTATATTAGGAAAGACTCACCTTCAGCCAAATCGGAGAATGGTCCGACAAAACCCTTGGGTATATCCCCACATCCTCTACCCCTGTTAGAGCAAAGGTGCTAATAAGACAAAAATCTATTCTTGAAAGCACCTTATTTGGTGCTGAGTAGAAAATGTACTCATGTACCTTTGGATTTCTAAGCCTCCAAGGATCTGTGAGACCTGAATTTAACATCAGTTCTCTGAGCGCCCTCTGTGCTGGTGTAAGGCCCACTCATTTGCTATACGATCTGTCCATATCATTTTCATATACCAAATTCCAATGTCCTCCAAGGAGACACGGCGTATTGAGCACTCCCGCTATTATGGCCTCTATTGGTGGAAAAAATTCAGGGGTGTCCTGATTCAGCCCGTAAACAGAGCCTAACATCACATCAATCCCCGCTAAACTCCCACGTACAAAAACAAATGTCCCCTTCCCGCCGGGTCTTGCCACTTTTCAATTTCTTTAAATGGCACCGATTTGTGAATTAAAATAGCCACTCCCGCCTTTCTATGGTTGTTTCCAGCCACAAATACCTGTCCCACCCATGCTTTACATAATTGATTTAATTTCTCTGTCGTTACATGAGTCTCCTGCAACATGACGATGTGGGGCTGATATCTCTTAAGGTGTCGCAATATAACATATTTTTTTGTGTTATCCTTCCCCCCTTTGATATTCCAAGATATTACTTTCCAACTCCCCATATTTCTACCTTTTGTTTTCCCTTTGTATTAATTGAGATATATATTTGAGTACTGAATAGGATTACATTTTTCACTATAGTAACTTTCCTGCCCTCCCTTTCTCCTCCCCTCCCCACCCCATACCTTAATTCCCTTTCCCCTGCTTATCTACCCAGGCCAAATGCCTGCTCCCTAACATTCTATCCGCCATACCCCAAAAAGAGCAGCCCCGCTATGGTCTCCATAACATCTGATAAACCATAACACCAATGACTACTTTCTAAAAATAAACTACAAGCAACAAGCAACAATCCAGATGCTAAAGTGTTTCTGCTTAATATTATCTTATCTTCCCTATAATTCTATCCCATCCCCTCTGTCTCCCACTTTGCCATCTTTTTCTGCCTCCTCTAGCCCTCTAACCTTCTATCCCCTTTGCTATAAACTATAGAGAGCTAATTCTCTGCTACTAATCCCTTTTCTGCCTGGATTACCCTATTCAAACACCAACAGTTCATGTTATTTATAACCAACTTCTCTGTGGCGAGCTGTTAATTTCACAGTAGCTCTACATTTTCCTGAAAAGTAATGTCACTTTTTTATGTTTCTATACAATTTTTAGTAATCCTCCTATAGATTGTAGTGACCATTTGCAGCCACACGGTGTCACCCCTTAATCACTTTCCCCTTTTAAGCTTTTTTGCCAACCATACTGATAATCGAGAAAAGAACTGATATCCTCCATCACCAAAATTTAAATCCCCCAGGACGAAACCTCCCGCTCTCCTCCCTAACCACCCCAGTCTCTGTTTCTTTGTAAAGAAAAAAAAAGTTCCCCTCATTATTCTTTCCTCCTGTGTTGCCTTCCTTTGAATATGAGGATGTAGTGACCATCTTGACTACCCAACCGACTAATTCGAATCAGTCCTGTAAGAAAGCTAAATCCAGTCTTCTTTCTCATCCAGAATACCTCAGTCCTTTATTTGTTGCCAAGATCCACCTTATTCAGTCCCCTTTACCAAATAATTGAGGGAGCCGGATCGCCAAATCCGCCATCGCTTGTTCTGCCGATTCATAGCGTTGAACCCCAGACTGCAAGGAAACTTCTAGTTGGGCTGGATATAAAGTTCTATGGTGTATTTTAGCAGCCCAAAGTTTAGATTGGATTGGGTGGTAGGCTGCTCATTCCTGTCTTTCTTTGTAGGTCAAATCTGGAACCATTCTCAAGCACTTCCCTTCCCATTCAATCATTTCAGCTTTTCTGGCTGCTTTTAAGATGTGATCTCTGTCCAGATAGTTAAGCACTTTAAATACTAACGGTCTTGGTGGATTATTTGGCTCTGGTTTCGGTCTAATCACTCTATGTGCACGTTCTGTAACATAAATGTGCCCATTTGGCGAAGGGCCCGCGATCCTCACACAGAGCTATTGCATGAAGGCAATGACGTTGCTACCTTCATCACCTTCTGGAAGGCCTAATAGTACTAGGTTATTGTGCCTAGATCTCCCTTCCAGGTCATCAATTTTATTTTCCATTCTTTTCATTGTTTTCTTCAAATCCACATTATCCGCCTCCAGCTTTGCTACATGGTCTTCTACAGATGCAATTCTGGCTTCCGCATCCCCTATCCGTGTGCCCAGTCCCGACAATGAGCCTTTCCACTCTTTAAACTCCGCTATTAAGGTAAATAAGGCAGATTTAATCGTGCCGATGTCTTCCTGCATTTGGTCGTATGCCGAATGCCATATATTTGTTATTTTTTCCGATTCCAGAGAAGTGCTTCTGCGGGGCCTTTTGGCTTCTAGCCCCACCGCGACTTCCTCTTCTCGGTCTTCCAATGGCTCCGACATGCTGTCTTTATCCCTGCCTCCCATACTACCAATTACTCCCTTCAGTACCTTTTCTATTCAGGGAAGGTAAACACTGCTTTTACTTAATTTTTGGCAGAAAACTGATTTATAATTATAATCACAAGCGGAGCTGCGACACACTGCTGCTACTCTCTCCAGAGCATCACATGATCTCTCACAAGACTCAATTTTTTATGTGGAGGGCTATGCCCCCCACATCCCCCAAAATAAGGATTCTCAACTCCAGGGGGAGCAGACTTAGAAAAAATAGAAACACCCCCTTGAATCAAAACAATTGCCTGCACTGGGATCCAAAAATGGCACCACAGACTCCAGGAGCACTGGCTTAAACCACTATATTGCATGGCCAGTGGTGTAGGGTTTGGCCAGATGCTTTCTCTTATCCTCTATCTCATGAGTATAGCAAGTATTCCTCAGCACTACACTCACTATACACATTCAGAGCTCTTTTTCAACACTCCTGCAACATGACAGTAGAGATGCAGTGAATTTAAATTCTGCCAGCGATGTGAACGCAAAGTGAGCACTTTGTGTTGCCACTCCACTATGCGGAGTGGGCAATGCAAAGTGCTCACTCAGCCTTGTCATTACCACTTCATGTTATGGCAGAATGGCAATGTGAAGTAAGGTGAAGTCATTGTTTTTAATGGACTTCATGTTCCTCATTATGATTCTAAGTGATCCATTTGGTGTTTAAGATTTGGCAGCCCCCCCCACACATATCATGTGGCTTACAGTACTGTAAGTTACATGCTCTTTAGCTAGGAAGGAAGAAAGTGAGTCATACAAGCAGACACTTTTACTGTCTCCTGTGCTGACGGAGAGAGAGTAGTGTGTTTTGTGACTGCTGATACTTTGAGATCAGAGTGAGGAGGAGATTTAAACTTTGATTTAGACCCAACAGGTTTTTTAAAAGCTACATTTATTTGTCTTTTCTGGGGTGCAGCTGTATATTGTGGCATTCTTAAGAAGAGTATGGCTACATCAGCACCTGCTGCTCCACCAGTACCTCCACCCCCACCACCACCACCAGCAGTTCAGTCTGTAGAATGTGTGGACCCCAGAGAACTATGTGTAACACAGGCTGACTTGCCAGCTCTCTGGGGTGCTATTCAGGAGAACAATGAGAGGGTGAGTGCTGTGGAGCAGTGGCAGGATCACATAGAGGAACATCAGTTGCAAATTTTGTCCATGCTGGAACTGCTGCTGGATCACCATGGGATCCCACATTAGTTTTTTTTCCTCACACCATTTGCCCCCCCACACCTTCCTTGCTGTGTTATAAAATGTAATCCTCCACTATCCCTGACCCTTGTTTGTAATTATGCCCTTTTTTGTTGTCTTCCATATATGTGACACTTTGTATTCTGAGCAGTGCAAGTATACTGTGCTAAACTGCATGTGTGCAGTCAGTCTTCTTTCCAGTCTGTGTATGTACTGCAGACACTGTCCAACTCCCTGAATTAAAAATAAACAGTAATGAGTACAATGGTGGGGTGCTGAAGCACCGAGAGATACTGCAAAATAGGCTTACAATACATCCAAGTAACTATTAAAAAAAATTAATGTTGTGATTCATGACATGATCATAAATCATGATTTGTGACTGCATTTGTGACCATGATGATGAAGAAACATGAATGCCTATGGCTGTACTTCCCTGGGCCCTGATTAGGTGTGGCACAAAACTCCCCAACTTAAAAATAAACATTAATGAGTACAATGGTGGGGTGGTGAAGCATGGAGAGATACTAAAAAACAGGCTTACAATACATCCAAGTAACTAGAAAAAAAATTAATGTTGTGTTTTGTAACGTGAATGATCGTAAATCATGATTTGTGACTGCATTTGTGACCGTGATAATAAAGAACAGGATTCAGTGTCGATGGTGTCAGATAACCAGTATGAAACTGTATTGGGAACATGAACGCCTATGGCTGCACTTCCCCGATGAGCTGTAGCTTAAAACTCCCAGAATTAAAAACATGTACCAATGAGTACAATGGTGGGGTGGTGAAGGCTAGAGAGATACTACAAAACAGGCTTACAATACATCCAAGTAACTAGAAAAAAAATTAATGTTGTGATTCGTAACAGTGAATGATTGTGATTTGTGACTTCATTTGTGACCATGATGATGAAGAACATGATTTGTATCATGAATGACTCATGAAGATGGTTCTGACTTAAAAACTCATATTAATGAGTACAATGTTAATGCAGAATTAAGCACCACACCTGTCCAGGACTCTGAAGGGAAGCCAAAGAAACAACTGTGACTTAAGTTACAGATGGAGATTGGGCCCTAAAGAGATGCAAATGCACAGACAAATAAAGATTGCACTGTGCACTGAAGAGATTCAGACACAAAGGCACAACACCTAACCAGTGCTCACCATCAGAAATTCAAATCTGAAAAAATACCTTTGCCAGGTGGGCTAACATGGGGAGGGGAGGGCAGTAACAGTCACTAGTACTAGTACCAGTAAAGATACCACAAAGAAGTACAAAATCACACAGCTGCAGTGGATAGCAGCTTACATTGCTGAAATTATTATGTGGCACAATAAAAGGTGTCTGATTTGATGACACACGTCACACACATACACACACACACACACACACACACACACACACACACACACACACACTGAGTAATGCATAGTAAATTGAAAACTTCAGTAATATAACCACATATTTTAAACAAACTAAAATTATGCACTGCGGCAGTAACAGTCATTAGTACTAGTACCAGCAAAGATACTACAAAGAAGTACAAAAATCACACAGCTGCAGTAGATAGCAGCTTTACATTGCTGAAAATATTATGTGGCACAATAAAAGGTGTCTGATTTGATGACACGCCTCACACACATAGTCACACACACACACACACTAAGGAATGCATAGCAAATTGAAAACTTCAGTAATATAACCACATATTTTAAACAAACTAAAATTATGCACTGCTGCACTGCAACAATCAGCAAAAAAAGGGCAAGAAATATTGAAAATATTACTGTGTGTACATTAACACAGTTATACAAGAAAAATATCACCAAAACAGAAAGCACTGTCTTTTTCTCCAAGTTAATCTACCTACACCACAGATACACCCCTCCCCCAAGGCACACTTCCACTGTCTCTCAGTACACAGACTGAATGTTGTACTTTAACATTCAAAATCCATACACAAACAATAAACGCTCGATGATATGAGCACAGGAGGGTTTCCTATAATTGAAGAACTAAAGTTTCAGCAAAAAAAATGACTCAAAAAGGCTTTTTTAACAGCTTTTTGAAGGTTTGAATTGAAGAGAGCTCTCAGAGCAGATTGTCTTCCTACAGCTTCCTACACAAACTACCCCAGACTTAGGCTGTGCAGAACAATCTAGAGCCCATGTCACCTGAAATCCCATGAATCACTGCAAAATTTACCTTTGGAGCTTAAAAACAAGACAAAGTGGAAGGCAGAGTAACGCAAAGTCATTGTTTTCAATAGACTTTGCGTTACCCATTATAATGCAAAGTACCCCTCTTCACATTGTGGAGCACTCCGTGAATTCACCTTCACTCCGTAAATCACTTCACAGAGTGAATTGGAGCCACTTCCGCCATCACTACATGACAGTGTTATTAATGACTCACACATATTGAGCTACCTAATAATACTCACTCATATAGGCTGCTACCCATGGGTAGTACTGTAGGATGTTGTTCCAAGGGCACAGGCCATGGTACAGCACCATGCACTGGGTGCCATGCCATATGCCAAGCTTGCAGCTCTCACAGTTTTAGTTTGTGTTAATAACTGCACAGCCAGTAACCTGGAACCCTTACTCCTGGTCATAAGCAGAAGTGATCTCTGGTACATGTTATAACATTGCAGTCAGGAGGCAGAGTTAAGAAGTGCTTCTAAAATACTAAAAGAAGGAAACTGGGCTAAGAAGAGGGGTCCACTTTTGCTAGTGGTGTGATGTGGGCAAAAAAGTCAAGGTATTTTGAGGCCTGACTGACAAGGAAAAGTACACACACTGGCATGGCCATCAAACAACCATCCAGAATTGGTACACTACAAGTGGGTCAAAGGGAAAGACGTTGGCAGTAGTATTGTGTGACTGATGCTATGCCATGGACCAAACCCCTAACTGTCACAGTCCAGCATGTTATTGGCCACAATGCCTATTTGAGAAAATTAACATATGAAAAGGTAACCTACATAACCTACCTAGCTACATGAGTTAAGCTGTGTTGCTGTCAGAGAGGAGAATACTACCCTGCAATCTGTGACACCCATTTCTGTATGGCAGTTTTGATTGGTAGCAGTAAGCTTAGTATTCCACAAATAGCATCCCTTACCACTGCTATTGTACATTTGTCTCCTATTATCTCAGCCCAGGAAGATTTAGGAACCTGCCTTCTGATCTAATTTTTGAGGGTCATGGGGGAGCCTAAAAGAGAAAAGCTATGTAAAAGTTAAGAACTTAAGTGCTAAAGCATTAAATCAATGTGTATCCTGGAACGGAATTGACAGTAAAGTTAAGATTCAATGAAATACCAAATGACGCATACCTCAATAATGCAAAGCATGTTCAAAAGTACAGTGGAGACAGCCATGATAAAATTCAATAACTTGCAGTACGTGACATGACAGAATATACTGCATGGCACAAGGGTTTAATTTCCCATTGAATTACAATGCTCCCTGCAGTACACTGCAGCATTTTGTGATATACTGCAGCATTACTACACTGCATTCTGGCTGGCACCGCTGTATGTGGATGGTGATTTTTACGTACTTTAGAGCTGTGTGAAATGAGAAAATTTCAAATTCCATGGACCTTTTGACAGAATTCTACAGAAATCTGTGACATTCAGTGGAATTTCATTGGAATTTTGCAGAATTGCTGAAATTTGATTATGGTCATAACTCAGCTGTATATTGAACTAGAGATCTAAAATTTGGCACAATTACTTTCTGATAGCTGGTTTAATAGTGTGCCAAATATCCTGACATTAGGATTAATTGTCTTAAAAGTATGGGTGTTCAAATTCTGTCACCTTATTTTTTGTGGGTAATTGCATGATTTTTTTTTTATCTGCATGGAACTCAGTCACCTTTGGAGCTAGAAATCTGAAACTAGGAACATGTATAAATGTAGTAATAACTCTTATATCTGTAAAATCTTCTAACATGTCAATGAATACTTTCTAAATTATAATAACATAGATATGCTGGCAAACTGGCTACCTATAGCACAACCCCATTTAAAGCTTGGTACTTAAAATTTGGTGCACATAGTGCACATATGTTGCATGTCTCTCTAACTTATGAAACTGTGGAGACATGTGGATAAGAAGGTTTAGAATTAGATCGAAATAATTAAAAATGTAATTCTGATTAAATGTTTGGAGAGCCACAACTTACCCCCTTTCAATATAGGACTCTGAAATTCGGAACGTGTATGAAAGTCATTAGTAGTTGTACACTTGCCAAATTTGGTATCATTGGGATACACACTTTGAAAACTAGACCAGAATAACTGAAATTTAAAATCTGGTGAAATTCAGTGACATTTTTCAAATTATTAATGTGGTCATTGCTCAGCCTTCTATTCAGCTAGAGATCTGAATATTGGTAAAGTTACTTGTTAGCAGGCATTCAAAGTGAGTGAGTGACAAATATTATCACATTAAGATGCACCGTCTCGAAATGATAGGTTTCCAAAGTCTGACATTTTATTTTTTGATGGGAAGTTCAAGAAATTTTTTATCTGCATAGAACTCATGCTTCTTTGGAACTAGAAATCTGAAACTAGGAACATATATAAATGTAGCAATAACCCATGTACCTGAAAATGTTATAATATTTAATAAATACTTTCAAAATGATATGGATATAAAATCTAAATGTTGGCAAAATGTTTGACTAGCTATAGCACATCCACCTTTTAAACTTGAGACTTAGAACTTGGGCTCATATCCATGTTGCATGCTTTATTTTTTAAATCCTGCACAATGGAAAAATTTGGAAAATAAATTTTAAAATTAGATGGAAAAAAACTAAAAATTTAATTTTGATTTAATGTTTGGCAACCCATACATTATCTCACTTTCAGTCTAGGACTCAGAAATGTGTCTCACTTATGCAGGACATAAGTACCAGTACACCTGCAAAACTTGGTATCATTTGGATATGTACTTTGAAAACTAAACCAAAATAACTGCAATTTTAAATTTGGCAACATTCTGCAGAAATTTTGTGCAAATTCAGCAAATTTCCATGGAATAGGAATGGGAATTCTACTGGCATTCTGTTGGTGGAATTTTATGTTTTGCATATCTCTACTTTCCATGATAATTTGCATTGTTGGGGAGAGTGTAATTTGGCATGCTACTCTATATACGTCCTGATATGTAATCTTTGTGGGGATACACCCGGACAGGCAGAGGCACACACAAGTATAGTCAATGAATGAAGGGTTAATTTGTTACCATTTTGTGATACATTTCTACATTGTGCTCTGTGTGCAATGCACAAAGTGGTCTCAAGTATTTTTATATCATAGCACAGAGGTCAAGAAAAGTGGTGAAGGAGTCTGACCGAAGGAAGGCACTAGTATTCATGATGGTACTTTGTTATGCACAGGAGTTCAGAAGCCCCACAGCCCCTGGTTTCAAGGCCAGTGGTCTCTGCCCTCTTTCAGGGGTCACAGCTTTGTGAATTGGAATATTCATTTCAGCAGGTGGAAGGGTTTGACAGTGGACAGCATTACTAACATTAACAGAAGGGAATGGAGCTGGGGGAAGGGCTATTCCACTGAATGACTGGGATGTTTTGTTTTTATTTGTTTTACCATTTTTAGCCAGGACAGACATATTAAGCTGAGTCTTGTTTCCAGATGTGTCCTGGGTGCACACAGAAGTTAAGTGACTTTTCCATGGTCACACAGTATGCAAGTGGTGGCTATTTGATTCAAACCCAGTTCTCCAGGTTTGCAGTTCAGTGCTCTTAACCACAATGCTACTGTACACTGACTGGATGTGGATGACTAATTGAAAAGATTTCAGAGCCACTAGACCACCAGGAAAGACCAGTGAGGAGTGGTATATTTACATATTGGCATAGTCATTTAACAGTCATCTAGTCATAGGGAGAGGAAGGTGAGAGCAATGTTTACATTACAGTTATGTGCCGGGGTACAGACCATGGCATGGCACCATGTGCCATGTGCCAAGCCAAGTACCAACCCTAAATTTGTCACAGATTCAGTGTGCTTGCAGTTGCACAATTGGCTCCCTGGGAAGGATGATCCAATTCTGAGTTTGCATTCAGTGAACAAAATCCAACATTTTGGCCACTGGTGAAGCAGGTCCATATTAACTTGTTTTCTCTTTTGCAGTTCAGCACTTTGACATTATGATGCAACACTGTTTACATGGAATGCACACTGAGCATATCTAAGTTGTCAGCAAGCCACATGACCTATGGCAGCCAATCAGCGATATTTTTGGTTGAGAACTTCCCATGCTGCTTGCATCTCAGTGACATATCTCTCCCCTCTCTCTCTTCCTCACACACACACACACAGAGTAAGCACCTGTGGCAGGTAGAATCTTCCTAATGTGAAATAAGATTAACTTTTGATCAGAAAATGTTCAAAATCATTCCATAATCATATATTATTATTCCTGTCATTGCATTTAACTGCAGTTTCAGGCAGGTAGGCAAGTAAAGTTGTGTTGCAGAGAAGGGAGCAACAGTGTATAAGCCTACACTGGCAGCTGCAGGCCTATTACTTACTAATCAAACTACCAGCACCAACTGGACAAAACTCAGAGCAGTAAACAAACACTTCAATCAGTATATGGTGTCTGAAAGAAGCAGTGGCCCTAGGTATTATGCCAGTCAGCCATTGTAGTCAGAGCACAGGATGGTCAGGAAATCCACAACGAGAAATTACTCTGGTGTGTCTGTTGGAGAGAGAGGCTATTATTTAGTTTTTACCATCATGTGACATGGGTTGGAGCATGTGGGAAGATATTTAGGAAGTAAATAGCAACACAGGGCACTTTCATGGTGATGGCAGCCATCCACATACTCTTCATCATTGAACTGGCACAATTGCATGGGATTTGTGAACTCTTGGGTAGGGCCAGTGAGCTGCAGCAAGTTGTAGTCTGGTGGAAGGTTCTAGGAAACAACTGATGGCATTAGAATGTGCATGTGACACTGGCACAATAGTAGGACTGTATCAGTATTGGTAATATGGCCCAGTCTAAGCATGAGACTAGAGGATGGCACCTGCTGGCAGCTTGGCTTGATGACATTCAGCTGGTGCAGTCCTAAAGTAGCAGGGTTGAGAATAAGTGAGACTGTATGCTATAAGAGTGGAAGAAATGTCTTATGTATGTCTTTAATTACATGAAAGGGCAGGGAGGGGCCCCACATGGTACTGTTAGTAGGGTGGAGCTAGTGTTTCAAACTAGACAGATGTGAATTGAAAGTTCAAATTCTGACTCCAATGCCAGTTTCGATGGCTTAATTGCCATTGAATGGAATAAGACTCAGAACTGAAATTTTCAAAAATCCAGCAGATGCCTAACAGAACAGAATTTGCTGATTGGTGAATGGATAGGAGACAGAGGGTGACTGTTAATAGCACTCATTCTAAGGATGGAAGAATGACCAACAGGGTGCTGTGGGGCTCAGTACTGGGACTGGTCTTTTTCACAGCCTTCATAAGTTACATTGCAGATGTATGGGAAGGAAAGTTATGCCTTTTTGCAGATAGCATCTAAATCTGTGATAGGGTGGACAATCAGGAGGGGGTGAAAAGAATATGTAAGGATCTTGAGAAACTCGAGAAGTGGTCAAAAACTTGGCAGTTGGAATTCAATGCCAAAAATATATAGTGTATATACCTAGGGCATAGGAACCAAGGAACTGAGTATAGGATGGAGGAAAGTAATGTCAGTCACTAAGCATGAAAGGGACCTTGGGGTTATCATATCTGATCACCTCAAAGTGGCAACTGATTATAACAAAACAGTGAGTAGGGCCAGTACAATGCTGGGATACTGTGGGAGAAGACTCTCCAGCAAGAAAAGGGAGGTTGTGGTGCCACTTTATCACTCACTGGTGAATCCCTGCCTGTAGTATTGTGACCAGTTGTGGAGGCCCCACCTCAGAAAGGACACAGACAGGGTGGAGACAGTCCAGAAGAGAGCAACTAAAATGGTGCAGGGGTTGCACCAAAAGCCCTACAAGGACAAAGTGAGGGATCTCAACATGTACACCCTGAAAGAAAGGAGAACAAATGAGGACATGATGGAGACATACAAGTACCTCATAGAGCTGAACAGGGTCAGGAGGGGAGTCTCTTTCAAAGGAGGAAGAGCACCAGTACCAGAGGGAATGTACAAAGTTGAAGGTGGGTGGGAGTTAAAGAGGGATATGAGAAAGTACTCCTTCCTGAAAGAGTCATAGACACCTAGAATAGACTGTCAGTGGAAGTGGTGGAGGTGAAAACAGTAGAGGGCTTCGAGCATGTGTTGGATAGACAGAAGAAAATATTTGAGGAGGCAGGGTCACCAGAGACCAGTTAGGGTCTGTGGAGGCAGACTAGACACAGACTATCTGGCCAGACAATGGGTGGGACAAGCAGTCCTTTCCTGCCAACAAATTATGTGTTTCTGTGTTTCAATGATTCTGATAACACCAGTCAAAATTACTGCTTATTGACAGTTCCTTGATTTGCACTTGGCACAAGAGAGTCTCAAGCCCTTCCTTGACAGTGGCAACAGGCACTGTGACCACATAGAATAATAGGCACCAAATGGCATGCAGTGATATTCTGAAAGCAGGCAACCATTGCAGAGGTAGTTGAATAGTTTTGTGATATCCACTGTCTTAAGAACTATTACAGAAAGGTGGTAGGTTTGCCAACAAACTCTAATCAGCTCCTGTAAAGCAAAAGAGGGGCAAATATAATTATGAGAACAAAACCAATGGCAGTGGTGCTAGGGACTAAGGAAAGGCAATGTATTCTACAGGATACCAGAGACTAAAGAATGGATCACCCACTGAAGGGACACTATGGATGGTTAGAAGACAGCAACATAAATCTGACTAGCTCCAGCCAAAAAGGTATCCTGCCTATAATGGTTAGGGCGACAGAGAGGAACAATATCTAGTAGAACTGCTTCTTAGAAGTTCTGGAAACAGGAGCCAGACCATTAGTGCAATAGTAGTGCTATTGTTCATGATGCCTGTGACCCAGGTTCGGGAACGAGCCCGAGTCTTCAGAGCGGTGACTGGGGAAGGAGTACTGAGCATCCCATAGGATGCTATACTCCTCTGGTGGAAGCAGGGTTTCCACTGTCACTGCATGACTGCAGCCTGGGTGAGTTCGAGCAGTGTTGCAGGCAGGAATTCACATTGAGGGGTGCCAATTAGCTGGCACGGGCACCACTACACAATGTGCAGACACCCACTGTCTAGTGTCTCTGTGGGAAGGGAGAACAAAAATTGCTGGAGAAAAGGCCCAGCAGCATAACAGGATGATGAGCAGCAGATACTCTTGGGCCCTGAATTGTTGACTGCCTGCCTGCCCCCACAACTATATACACCAATGGGGAGCTTGGCCAACTCTAACATTGCCCCACCTCAGAGTGGCAAAATATCTAAGGTAAGAGTGGCCATGGTAAATGACACAGAAGAGGTCAACAATGGGCAGACTGGATGGGCCTTGAGGTCCTTATCTGCCGTCAACATCTATGTTTCTATGATAAGACTGGGAGGTTGCCAGCTAATTCTCAAATGGGGGCAGCTGTAGGAGGTGATAAAATATAAAATAAAAAACTATACTGGAAATCGAATAGTAGAGTGTCACTGCCACTATTCATTGGTCATAACTCCTTTGGGTTTGCAGCCAGCATGATAGTGGCTGCAAGCCTTGATTATACAAAGCAACAGCTGGCCAATGGGTTTACACTGTAGCTTAATTGCTTGGAGAACTCCTCCTCCTCAAGGTGACTAAATCTGGCATGCAGTATGGCAGTTTTTGATGTAATGAGGCTGCTCTTTGCACCCTGCACTTGCTCTGCCATTAATTGCTTTTTTAGGATTGGTCCGTTTACCTTTATTTTGGTATGAAATGTTTTTCAGTCTGTGCTTTGATGTTTTTCAGCTGAGGTTCCAGCACAAAATGTGAGTGCTTTTAAGTACTTTTGGTGCATTTCTGATAGTTGTTTCTGTTCTGCCAGACTTCATGACTATTTGTTCAATACAACAGAATGACTGCTGTAGTGAGATAAAAAAGGAGAGACTGTATTTTATTAACAACTTTGGGAATAGGTATTTTATTCAATTTTATATTTCATTTCATCAGAAGTCTTTCCACATCTACAGCAATGACAAGGGAATGCTGGAACATTTTAAATTCCTCTTTATTCTTTTCTTATACTACCTAATTACACACTGCGGCTGATGTTTGTGCTCTACCTTGATTTGAACATGAGTAATCCAGGGGGTTCAGAGAATGTTTTATCTAGAAATCCAAAGCCTTAAAGTGCTAAAAAATGTAACATTTGAAAAGTGTATCTTTTATCTGGTCTTCCCAGCTTGCTATGGCCGGCTGCAAACCTGATGTTATCAAAACAGAAATAATTTCAATTTTGAGCCTTGAATACAAGTACACTTGCCTTCTTGGAATACAATTCAAGATACTGGTGAAAGACCTAAAAAGCAGGGTTTTCTAACTAATATTATTGAAATAGTAGATGCATCCTATCAGTGTACCAACTTTCTTGTGGTTGCAAATAATTTGGAATCCTTAAAATGCTGATTGGACAGACACCTGTTGGAAAAAGGCATGGCAGGTGCATGACAACCAAGTATCACAATTATCAAACATTTCTGACTAATGGGAGAGTCACCTTGATTAGAACAATAATCAAAATAATAGCATTTTCCATCACATTAAATAGAATCATAGAAACAAAGAAACACAGATTATGTTGGCAGAGAAATACCTGCAAGTCCACCTAGTCTACCAATGTCCCTTCCTGGCACCATACTTGACCTAACATCCAACTGTATTAAAAGATCTGATGTCTCTATTGGCTGATTATCACCCCCTTCCACAGATACCCCTTCCCCTCTCTGCCTGTGGGTTTCACCATTCCCTTTTATCTTCCTCACCCATGTTTTAACCCATTACAATCTTGGCTTTGACCACCACTATGAGCAACCTGTTCCATATTTGTCCACAGCCTGTCCCGAGAAGAAGTTCTTCACATTCTTCTTGCATTCAGCCCACTACAATAGTTTCCACCTATGCCTTCTAGTCACTGTGCCCTCATTCTTCATGTACAAGTAATTGCAGTCCACCCTGTTGATTTCTGGTAAGAATGTATATGTCTAAGTCATATTCCCTCTTTTCCTTCTGGCTGCTAGTGTGTATAGTACATGTTAAGATTTCCCAGCTTTTCCTCAGATTACCCCCCTACTGACCATAGATCATCATTGTGGCTCTTCTTTGTATGGTTGCTATGGAGTCCTTGGATTTTATAAGATGCTGACTCCAAAAATGTGCACAGTACACCAGGGGTGGTCTCTCCAGGTACTTGGACAGGGACACTGTTACCTACATTCTCCTTCATTCAAGCCCTTCCTGTACACCCAAGGATTCTGTTTGCCATCCTGAACACTCTGTTGTACTGAGCAGAAGACTTCAGACTACCACAAATGATGATCCCAAAGTTGCTGTCCTCTGTGGTCTGCACCACTCTTTCTTCCCTCACCTAGTAGTCCATTTTGGGTTCTTTCTACCAATGTGAATCACTTTGCACTTTTTGCATTAAACCTTAGCTGTTACATTCTTGACCACATTTCAAGTTTTCCATGTTTCCTTTCATTTCTCTTCTTCTTTCCTTCCTTAGTGTCCATCCTTTCACAGAGTTTAGCATTATCTGCAAAGAGACACACTTTATTCCACTGACACTGACAGGCTACTAAATATAGAATGGAAAAATAATTATATTGGCAGCTCAATCCTTGCTCAGAAGTAACTGTATTCCCTGTAAGTATGATGCACACATGAGGCACACCTTGAACCCAACACATATTGTAAAAGGTGTAATGCCTTACATGTAATCAAAGCAAAAATGTCATCCATGGATAGCACAGTAAGGCCCAGACCAGCTGGGTGAGGCAATGTGCTCATAATGGGTTACCAAGAACCACTGCTTCAGCACTGGCAGTCTGATTAGGGTACCATGGACCTTGGACATTTGCTGCTCCAGTTGCCACAGGTATCCAACATTTTCATAGAGGAAATGGTGATAATTGCCATGGATGTGCATCCAGCCACTAGCAATGTGGCCAGTATTACTGTCCACACTATCAGTGCCACCAAATATAAATAGTTTAAAAAACCAAAAGGATGGATCATCTCCATTAACACCAGCTGACCACCAAGTGAGGAGTCTCATGACAATCCTGAACTGAACCCTGTGGAGGACATTGTGGCAGACAACTTCAGCCAGCAGTCAATTGGTTGAGAGTATGATCTACCTGATACACTGGGATGTGAGCATTGTACTGCATCATACAAAGTTATATGGTGTTCAGAAGCTGACAACAAAGCAATGTCTGGCCTCACTACACAGATATGAACAACCAAACATGAGAAGATGATGATGGAGATAACAGCAAGCCACTTTAATGGCCAGGCACAGCCAAGACCAAATGGAGTGTAAGTTGTCAGACCATCTGATGAGTAACCATATTGGTGGCACACATCCAGCTGTGCAACAGCAATCACAAGCATGCAAGAAATGAGATAATACATGGGCCTTCTCTGCAGTTCCAGGTGATAGAAGGCCATGCACTTGCAGAGAAACAGCCCAGCAACACCACCACCACCCAGCCAACCACTCAAACAGAGGACAGTGGGACCTGGGCCTTGCTCAGCATATCAGAGACACTGACACTGCTGGAGGATGACAACAGCACATGACACACCAGGGTGACTGATGACACTATATCCACCATCAGACTGCAACACACAGTACTAGTACATCTAGTACTCTCACAATACTCCACCCCTGTCCCTCATCCCTGACAGGCTCACTCAGCAGCTCGCAACACACCAGGTTCCAAGTGCATCTTTTAAGCATAGCACAAGACACAAATCAGGGCAGCAAAACACAGACTGACAGCTCTAATCCACCTGAGGGACTGTTAAGGACAGCAACAACACCTGTAGAAAGAGGGAGGCCCTGCAGGGTATCTACCCAAGGTATGGCTAATGGAAGAGCAGATGTTACATCAAGCAACGGCTAGCAACAAAAGCAGCACCAAGTGGGCAGCAAGGTTTGTGCCCTGCACACATAGGTGGCTGATATGAACACCCAGCCTAATATCATTAGCACACAGTTGTGTAACACGCACACTGAGCTTGGAACATGTGGATAGAAATTCCTGTAAGAGCCATGTACACAGAGACTGTGACTGTGCATATGAAAATGAGTGCCATCTGACAGGCTGTGGAAAGTGGCTTGGGCAGACTGAATAACATGCTTGAACACAGCATTGTAGTCCTTACACAGGCTGTCAGTCAAGGTTTTCAGCCAGCACCTCCTTCTAATAGTGTGGAAGGACATGCAAAAGACACACATGAAGTGGAGCCAAATGAAGGTGCTCAAATACTTAACATGGAACAACTCTCCGCAAGAACAGGACCGAATTATAAGGCAAGGCATTTTTATTTGTACAGTACCCTTTCCCTAGGGCTCAGGGTGCATAACAAAATAAAAGCAAAATGAGCATCATAAAATTCAAGGAAAAATGTTTAAAATTACAGAGATACAAGTTCAATACATGCTAATCAATAAGTCCATATCCATTTCAAAAAGAATGCATTTCTGGACCCCTTTTAAATGCCTCCACTGAAGGGGAACTCCTAAGATGGTATGGCAAAGAGTTCCAAATTGCCAGTGCTGCCACTGAGAAAATCCTATCTCCAGACTGTATCAAGTGAGACCTTGGGATAGCTAGCAATAAATCCTCAGTGGATCAATTAGCATGGCCAGTAATATGTCAAGCCAAGAGGTCTTTTAGGTAGGCAGGGCCTGATCCATGCAGAGCTTTATATGTTAATAAAGCAATCTTGAAGGTGGTGCTCCATCTAATTGGAAGTCAGTGCAGCTGCCACAGCATGGGGTTAATATGATCACTATACAATGCCCCTGTCACCATCCTGGCTGTAGCATTCTACACCAGCTGCAGGCAATGTAACAAACCCCTAGACTGCTCTAGGTATAGACCATTACAGTAGTCCAGTCTTGAGGTCACGAAGGCATGTACTAGGGTCATCAGGTCCTCTTGTACTAGATAGGGTCTTATTAAGAAGATATTCCTTATTTGGAAAAATACACTGTGAACCTCTGCCAACACCTGATGTTCCAGTGTCAGACGTGAGTCCACAATGACTACCATATTTCCAACCCAATTCATAGCTGTCAGAAATGGGATGACCCTTGAGGACCTGATTCAACCAGCAACAACTCTGTCTTGGGTCGGATTAATCCTCAGCTAGTTGTTGGCCATTCAGTCAAAGATTTCCTTAAGACAATGTTCCAGCCCAACCACTACCTGTTGCTCATCTGATGTAATGGACATATACAGCTGAGTGTCATCTGCACAGCACTCAAAACTCAGCCTTTGCTATCTGATAACCTGCCCCAGTGAAAGCATGTACACCAAGAACAACATTGAGACAGAATTGACCCACGGGGATCACCACAAGCCGATCACTACCGGCTACAACAAAGAAAGTTCTCATCAAAACCTGCTGTGACCTGCCAGTGATGAAGGGCTCAAACCACTTCAATGTTTTTAAGGTGAGTCCACCATATTCCCTAAGGTGGTCTATCAAAACCCCATAGTCCACGATCTCAAATGCTGATGAGAGATCAAGGAACTGACAACCCTAGTACATGCATTTGATGACAATTGAGTGCCCCCCCCATCTTTCACTTGGAGTAGATCATCACACACTTTGATGAGCACAGTTTCTATTCTGTGGCATAGTCCGAAGCTCATCTGGAATGGCTCATATATGTCATACTGCTCAAGGTGTGCCCTCAGTTGTGCTGCCACCACCTTCGAGATCACCTTTCCTAAAAAAGGAAGGTTTGGGATCAGCCTATAAGTTGCTAAAACATCAGGGTCCAAAGATGGTCTTTTTAAAAGAGCTCTCACCATTGCCTTTTTTTATGCCAATGGGAAACAGCTCTCTGTTAAAAAACCTTTGACTGTACCAGTAAACTCCAGACCAGGGCCTCCTGGCAGTTAGTCAACAAGCTGGTAGGCCCTGGGTCCAACATACAGCAGTTGGGGCACAGCAGTGCTATCACCATGAGTACATCCTCCAAAATAATGGTCTGGAACTCAGTCCAGACCCACAGAGTGTCCTTGTGCCTGTTCCTGATAGGACACCTGTAGACATACCAGATCAAATTGAGGACATTCAGTCCAGAAAGAAAAGTTCAAACCCCTCACATTTTTTTTTCAATATAATCTCCTCTGGAATGAAGACAGCTAGAATTAAGTAACTTGTCAACAGTGTGAAAGAGTTAAGTGGGCCTATTTTTTCCTGAGACAATAACTTGTAACAGAAAGTCTGCCTTTCTCAGGGTTATTGCCATCTAATAGTTCTTACAATGGGACCTCAGAGCCATCCTGTCATCCACGGAACCAGACATCTTCCAGGAATTCTGCAGCCTCTGCCTTGTTGCCTTCAACTGCCTCAACTCATTGTTATACTACAGTGAGCTGTGACAGGAGGTCAGTGGGCAGACTCGGATTGGTGCAGTGGAGTCAAGTGCTGTAGTAATGGCCAAATTATAGCCATCAACAGCTACCTGCATGCTACTTCCATACCCAAGATGTACAATACTGCCAGGAGAGTCACCCTTGTCAAAGCATGTCTGTGACAGTACTGGGTGATCTCCGCAGGTGGAAATGGTTTTCAGGGACCCTGAAAGAAAGCTAACAGCATGGTGATCTGACCACCCTACTGGATCCACCCTGATATCAGAGATTTTCAGCCTCAAACAGAAGACAAGGACCAAAGTGTGGCCATGTTCATAGGTGGTGGAGGAAACAATCAGTGTGAGGCCCAATGATTCCATTAACTGGAGCAATTGCTGAGGAAATTGTGAGATTTCATAATTGACCCATGCATTAAAGTCCCTCAACATAATAAGGTTGGGGGCATTCAGCAATAGGTTGATGATGAAATCTACAGAGTCCCATAAGAACTCCTGTTCCCTGATCTGAGGGTGGTAAACCAGGAGAATTCTACACCTCACATCCACATCATCCTTCACTGACACACAGTCAAACATTCTTGGCTCCCTCAATGAGTAAACTGTTAGCTTCAAGCAGGATCTAAAGCAGTCCCCATCTCCCCTACAGTCCTACCTAGGGCAGTTTTCAACCAAGAACCCAATTAGAATTGCCACCTCTAGGACTGGCCTGAATAATAACCAAGTCAGGTCTTGGTAAAACAAAGTGGTACATATCTCAACATATGACTCCATAAGCTCCCCCCATAGAGAAGACATCACTTTCTTGCATACCCTCCACATGCACACCCCTGCTATTGTGCACTTTCACACTATACCCTATAGCACTGTTGCACATCATTGGACAGAAGCTGGATTACGCATGCTGTTTCAAAGCATATTTATTGTCTCACCAAATCACACAACCCAAAACCAAACACTACAATCTTGCACAGAATGAACCACTCCAGAGTTCCCCAGGTGATATACAGTAAGTGTTCATGACCCATTGTTATCAGAATCTGCCAACTGTGCCCAGTAGCCCTACCTTGGTGAGGGTCAGAGGGACATGGTAAATCAACATCCATTGGTATATCATTGTTTAAAGAAACATCCCCCTCTTCAGGTGATAGAATGTTGTTTTAGTTTTATAATTTTTGGCTAGGAAAGGTACACTGAGTTGAGGCTCATTTCCAGGGAGCTTATGTGACTTGCATAGGGCCACACAGTATGCAAGTGGTGGTTGTGAGTTTCAAACCAAGATCTACTGGGTCTCTAGGTTCACAGCTTGGTGTTATAATATCTAAGATATACAGTCTCCCTATTTTCAAGACAGCCAGATTGAGGCATACAGCACTATAAATACAGGGCATCCCTTACCAGTGGCCAGTTAGAGTGCCCCCAGTCTTTTCCAGTCACCTAAATTGCATTTTTAACATGTCAAACACATCACCAGCCCAACAATGCAGCAGTAGCTCTACTGCTTGGGACACTGATGGTCTGGGTTTAGAAATGAGCTCAGATCATTGGAGGGATGGCCAGGAGAAGAGAGTCTGAGCATCTGACAGACAGCTTGCCTCCTCAAGTATAGAGGGTGTAGGACTCTGGCAGCAGAGTGTCTCCTGGTGACAGTCGGGGGGGGCAATGAGTCTGGAGTCCTAGCAAGTGCTGGAATTGGTGGGACATGAATGATGAACATCGGTGCATTACGCACAGGAGCATGTATGATGTTCTGTGACATCATTGCATGTCTTCTCCCATCAGGGCAGCAGATAAATGAATAAAGTGACTGGTTGTGGAGAGGTGATATCATTCTAAGCCACTGTGCCCACTAACAGACCCTGACCACCTCCAGCCATCAATATTCTGGCCTTTACCCCCACTTCATGGGAGACTGGATTCATGTAGATGAGTCACATGGAGCTGAACTCATCTCTGCTTCAGGGGAAAAGCTGAGGGGGATACCTACCAGATTAGATGCAGAAGGGGGACTGGGGTTACAGGTCTGGGAGGCTCTCAGTGGGGTGGGATCAGGCACTCGAAGTGAGCTAAAGGAAGTTCTAGCCAGTGGAGTAGAAGGAGAAAATGAGCTGAAAAAGAAAAATGTGCCAAACATCTGTGCAGAGATGCCACTAGTCTGTCTCTTTGTGTAATTGTATGATGAAAGCACATCAGTCTCTGGCTGCAGAAGTGGCATCAGTGAGGGAAGTTCATATTTAATAACTACTACCATGTAACTGGGTCACCGTTGATGTTGTGGTTACTACCCCTGCCTTGTGAGATAAAGTAAGGTTGAGGGTTCCTGGTCTTTGTTGTTGGTAGTTGGTGGGTTCATTTCCAGCAAATAGTACAAATAGCATGGTGCATCCACCCAGAGAATTAGATAAATGGCACAGATGGTAAATGGGTACAACCCCCTGGGATACTGTACTGTACCTACCCACCTCCCCTCACAGTCACACCACACATAGAATACCACTTTAAGTTGTAACACTTTAAAGCAAATGCAATTAACAGTAGTCTCTAATAATATGCCTACAGATAGAGTTAAAATGGTTAAACAGAAATTTATTGACAGAAGAGGAAAGACTAGGGTAGGGAATACAGGATGTAGGAGAATAACTCATGGCTTGATTTACTTCAAAAAATAAGCAGTATACCATACCCCCCCAGGCTAGAGTAGTTGCCCAATCAGGCTGACCCCAAAACAAAATATCAATCTGAACAATATCAGTGCCCACCCTCCAATCCAGCATGAACAACAATGCAGATTTTACCCAAGCCCTCCCAACTGTCTGGTACCATATTCCCCCCAGTCACTATATTGGGAGCTCCCACAGTCTATCTGGGTACCCAGTGAAACAGCTCCAGGCCTGATACGGTGCAGCTGGTTGGCTGGCATTGGTGCATTAAACAGTAACAGATTTAACTTCAAAACTCTGTAAGGCTGTAATAAACACCTGATTGCTGAACTTTGCAAACTTCTGGCTCAGTGGCCACACACAACAATCTTGCAGAACTATTTTACGATTTTCCCCAGACACAGGGCAGGCCCAGTGTTCTGCTCACAGTTCTGCAGACAGTTTACCAGGGTCTGAATAACTGCAGGCCTCTCAGAACACAACGCTGTGGTTTCTCCAAGGTTGCAGCTCTCTGAGGCTTTGCATGGATCTGCAAGATTTTGTCAGATGCCTCATCTTCTGAAAAGAACTAAACAGCAGAGGTGATGTATTTTATTTAATTTCAAACTTGCAGGGTTTGTGTTAGTAAATAAGCTGAAGGGCTTTGGATTAGATTTTTTTTTTGTTCTGTTTTTGGTTACTGTTTTGTAATTATTTTTAGCAGCCAGGAAAGGGAACTGCTGTAGTTAGCAGACCAATTGTCAGTATTTTGCTGCTGGGGGGAGGACAGTTACAACCTCTGAAGCAGGTTTGCAGGAGGAGAAGAGCTTAAAAGAGGAACTTGATTGTGGGTTCAGTTCACTACTGGGTGTGGCTGCCTGTACGGTGAGTGTTCTGCATTATATTTGTGCTGTTTAAGTGATTGTTTCCACACAGACATCAACCAAAGAGACCCAATTTCCCCCTCCCCTTCCCCGCCCACCCCAGGGCACATCCATATGATAGGTACCTAATTGGGATCAGCTTCCTGTGTGCTCAGAGGACATGGGCTAATTAATGTGATTGTAACAGAGACATAGAAGGAAAACAGTAAAGACTGTTTACTTGGGTGACTAAAGAGCTAATTAAGGTAAGGCAAACATCAGACATGATGGGACTGTTGCAATGCAGTGACTGTGGGGCAGCAGTCTTCCAGAAGACATTCTGCAGGCTGTGGTGCTGCTCTATCTGCAGGTACCTCTCTGGGTTGAGGGTGGAGGTTGCTCATCTCTGGGCCAATTTGGCTAGGATTTGGGAGACCTCCTCTTCCACTCAGGGACAGCCAAGACCACCCCTGCTGCCTCAAAGGATGCCAGTAAAGAGGGGAAATTGGACAGTGGTGGGCTTGGGGAAGGTGAGGTAGGTTGGGCAGAGGTGCATCCCTAATGTTGTTCCACTCCACAACTCCTTTGCCTTTCTGGCAGAGTGGGGCATTCCCATGGAGGCACCTGTAGTGGTGGAAAAGGTGGATTCAGGGAACCTTCACAGTGGAGACCCCTGGGAAGGCTCAGGACCCCAGAGGAGAAGGAAGCAACTCCTAGTAGGGAACTTTATTATTAGGGGTGTAGAACTGGGGGTAAGTGAGGGAGGAGAGAGAGATGTTCAACAGGAGCCACAGACATTGCCAGCTATTTCCATCTATTTTGCAAAATTTCTGAAGAGCTTCTCTCTGCTGCCCCTACTGTAGAAATGGAGACAGCATTAGATATATCTGGAAATATCACAGAACTTTTGGGAAATAGCTGGCAGTGTCTGTGGCTGCTACTGTAAGGTACCTACCCAGTGCCACTGCTTGGAGGGATAGGAGGTGAATCCTAATGATTGTTGGGGTAGCACCATGGGAGGATGAACTAGACATCATTATCCACCTAGGGACCAATGATCTGGCTGGGAATGAGGTTAGGGCAGTGCAGAGGGAGTTCACTGAGTTTGGGAGGGGTCTTATACAGGTGGCACACACAGTAACCTTCTTAGAAGGGCTACCTGTCTACGACATCAGAGAGGCCAGGGTACTCCACACCATGGGATTCAACAATAGGCTGAAGAACTGGTTTGGAGTTGAGGGTTTTGGCTTCACTGGGGACTTGGGGCCCACCTGAAGAAATGCAGGCTTGTACGTAAGGGATGGTCTGCATCTGTCTGGGGGAGACCAGGATTCTGGGTGAAAGGTTTGAATGTTTAATTGGCAAGAATTTAAACTAGCCAAGAGGGGAGGTGGAAATAAGCAGGGAAAACCAAACTCCCCCCACACGCACATACCAAAGTAGACAATAAAAAGGATCCTAAGGATGAGAATACACAAGGGAATGAAACAGGGGGTAAAGCCAGGGAATGCAGAGCAAGAAGGGATAGGACTGGTACTAATATGGATGAAACATCAAAACATGGAGGATCATGTGTACAAATACCCATAGCCTGGGTAACAAGATCACTGACCTAGTGGCCTTGATGGCAGAGGGAGACCTGGATATAATGGCAGTCATGGAAACATGGTACACAGGAAGCCATGACTGGGGTGTTAACATACCTGGGTACACAGTCTGCAAGAGGGAGAGGGAGGGCAAAAAGAGGGAAGGGGTAGCTATCTACATTAGAGAAGGGATCAAAGCAACTGAGATAAAGGGGAAACAGGGAGAGGAAGAAGAGGCACTCTGGGTCACCCTGGAGACAGGAAATGGCACCACTATTCATACATGGGTTATCTACAGACCCCCAGCACAGAGGGAGCAAATAGATACAATGACAATAGAAAACATCCTTAAAATGTCCAAGAAAGGATTAGTGTTGTTGGTAGGGGACCTAAATATGACAGATGTCAACTGGAACATCTATGGGGCAGCCAAATCCAGGAGCAGGGACATCCTGGATGCCCTCAATGGGGCGTGTGTCAGACAGCTAGTGGTAGAACCCACCCATGAAGGGGCAAAATTGGAGCTAGTGCTCACAAATGGAGACAGAATAACAGATGTATTGGTGGGCAACCATCTAGGTAGTTGCAATCACCATACAATATGGTTCAAGGTAAAAACAGTAGAAGAGGCAAGCCACACAAAAGCAAAGGTTCTAGACTAAAATGGCAAACTTTGCAAAAATGTGAGAATGCCTCAAAATGCACCGGCAAATGGAGAAGGAGGGGAGGGGTAGAGAAGCAGTGGGAAGCAAGTTTACAAGGCAAAGAGAAAGAAGAAAAAAAAATGGTTTTCTAAAGAAGTAGCATGGAAGGTTAGAGAGAAAAAATGGGCATTGATAAAGTACAGAGAAACACAGAAGGAGGAAGACAGAGAACTGTATCATACAATGCAGAGGGAGGTGGGGAAAGTAATCAGAAGTGCAAAGGCACAAACAGAAGAAAGGATAGTCCAGACAATAAAGGAAGGGGACAAAACCTTTTTCAGGTACATTAAGGAAAGAAAAAAAACAAGGGAGGGATAGTGAGGCTAGGCAAAGGGGGCAGGAGAGTGGGTAGAGGGGGACTTAGAAAAAACTAAGATCCTGAATGAATACTTCTACTCAGTATTCACAAAGTTAGAAGAGGGGGAGGGACCAAAATTGGGCAGTAAAAACACACAGGGAATAGGGATGGACACCAGTCCATTCACGGAAGCGAGAAAGAGAGAGAGAGAATACTGAAAGAACTCTTGAAACTAAAGGAGGACAAGGCAATGGGGTGATGGGACACATCCCAAAATACTAAAGGAACTAAGAGAGGTGCTGGTGACATCACTAACAGCCCTGTTCAACAAATCACTGGAGGAGGGAGTTACATACAAACAGAAATTTGTCGGCAGAAAAAGACATCATGGCCCATCTAGTCTGTCTGATTCCTTTTGCCAAAGGACTGGAGGACAGCAAACATGATACCCCTTCACAAAAGTGGGAGCAAGGCAGAAGCAGGAAACTATAGACCAGGCAGTTTGACCTCAGTGGTAGGTAAGATGATGGAATCAGTCTTGAAGGAAAGGATTGTAGAATATCTAGTGGCCAGAAGGCACAAGACCCAAGGCAACATGGATTCACAGCAGGAAGGTCCTGTAAAATAAATCTGATAGATTTCTTTGACTGGATGACAATGGTAGTAGATCAGGAAGGGGCGGTGGATATGGTCTACTGAGACTTTATTAAGGCACTTGACAGAGTCCTGCACAAAAGGTTAGTAAAAAAGCTGGGCAATCTGGCAGTGGGTCCTAAGGTGATAAACTGGATCAGAAATTTGCTTAGCAATAGGACACAGAAGGTGGCAGTAAATGGAGTTCAATTGTAGCAGAGGGGGGTGACCAGCTGGGTGCCACAGAGTTCAATGCTGGTGCTGGTCCTCTTTAATGTGTTTATAAGTGACATTGCAGAGGGACTGGAAGGAAAGGTGTGCCACTTTGCAGATGACACTAAGATCTCCAATAGGGGGGAGTGGAGAAAATGAGAAGAAACTTAGGCAAGTTGGAGGAGTAGTCAAGACTGTGGCAGCTCCAATTCAACACAAAGAAGTGCAAAATCATGCACTTAGGTAACAGAAACCTAGGAGGAGGAATACACGATGGGGGGTACTAGCAACAACCAAACTGGAAAGGAGTCTGGGATGGTCATAACAGACAACCTAAAGGTAGACAAATAATGTGAAAAGGCAGTGAGGAAAGCTGGTGGGATACTGGGGTGCATAGGAAGAGCTATCACCAGTAGAAAACAGGAGGTGGTGATGCCACTGTACAGACAGCTGGTGAGACCTCATCTGGAGTACTGTGTGCAGTTCTGAAGACCACATCTCCGGATGGACATAGACAGGGTAGAGGCAGTCCAGAGGAGGGCAATTAAAATGGTGCAGGGACTGCACCAGAAACCATATGAGAAGAGACTGGGGTTCTCAATATGTATACACTGGAGGAAAGGAGGGATAGGGGATATGACAGAAACTTTCAGGTACCTCAAGAGGATTAACTCAGTTCAAGAGGGCAGCATCTTTCAGAAAAGAAGATGTGCAAGAACAAGGGGTCACAACATGAGGCTAGAGAGGGAAGACTCAGGGGCAATGTGAGGAAGTATTTTTACACAGAGAGGGTGGTAAATGCATGGAACAGCCTCCCTGAGGATGTTGTATAGCCAAAAACAATAGATGAAGTCAAGAATGCTTGGGATAGGCAGAAGGCAACCCTTGTGGTAGGAAGGAGAAGATAATCTACATATCATATAGGATCTGGAGTTTATACAATAGGTAGGGAAATGGGCAGACTAGGTGGGCCGAGCAGTCCTTATCTGTCATCAGATTTCATGTTTCTATGTTTCTTCTGCATTGGTGCAGGTGGCTGGACAAACCAGACCTGGGGACCAGGACCACACGACTCACCCAACCCGTCCATGCAACTAATCCTCAAAGTGAGATGATGGGTAATGCCTAACTGTAACACTACCTGGCTGATTCCCCAGATGGTCATTTGCTGGCAAAAAAGCTATTTTCCCAGCACTCAGAATATACACAGTCTCTTTATTTCTGCTGGCTAACAGTCCTAGATATCTCTTGCAACAAGCTGGATTTCTCTCCCAGGGACTTGGCCAGGAAACAGTCTCTCAGGGATTTTCCAGACTTCAGGTTCAGAATCAACAAGTGGCTTTTCTTATTGCAGACTGGCTTTCCAGATGACGGAAACCAATTTTGGATGCCTCCTGAAGCTGATTGTTTAAACTGCAGGCAAATCTCCAACTGTTTAGTGACAGTTCAACCCACATCACAGCTTTAGGTCTTATCCCAGACTGCCCGAGCTGTAACTGTACCTGGGGGCTGAGGAGAGAAAAGGCAGTATCCCAATGGCTAAAACAGCTGTCTGTCTGCAAAATGAATATGTATCAGGTCCATTGGACACCTGATTGGATGGCTGGTTAGGCACCAAAGACATTGTCCATATCCCCTACTCAGGAGCCATAGCTGCAGTCCTTCATGGCTCCTCAAAATTTGATTGGTGGAGAACAGGGGTCAGGGATGAAAAAGATGGCTGCTTTAAAAGAAACAGTCCAGAGTCCCAACTTTAAATGTCTTTTTTCAGGGCTTCTGAATTATATTAAATTTTACTACCCCCAGGATGTGGTAAAAGTCCCTCTGCTCTGGTGTCCAGTGGCAGAATGGGGTAAGACAGGCACTCCCCCTGCCTGTTGTGAGTGACCCCCCCCCCAGGTGGCAGGTAGGGCTTCTATTTACTTATAGCAACCTCATCTGCTCTTAAAGCTGTAGCACTCCCTTTAAAGTAATAGCACTAAGAGCACTTTCTAAAGTTTTAATTTTCTCCCCTTCCCCTAAAGTGCCTCTGGACTCCTTAATTATTTGTTATGTCCATGAGGCTGGAGTACACAAAGCAGAGATGGCAAGAGTCACCCAAGCTGCTTTACCAACAGTTGCTATAGTGCTCACAGACAGATGAACTGGCAGATGCTAGCTCATATGTTCAAGCAGACTTCCTGCTCAAATGCTCACACACTTTGCAGTGCTGCATTGACGAAACTGCTGAGTAGGCAGTTTATTTTCAGCAGTGCTCTCCAGTCCCCAACAGGATTCAGGCACACAGGGGCTGGCATGAAAATAGCAGGGTGCAAGACTGGACTGGGACTGGTGAGAGGCGAAACAGCACTCAAGGAGACAAGGTAAGCCCCACCTGTGGGGGTTACAATCACCTTTGTGGAACAGACAAAATCATCATGGGGCATGGTGTAGATCCCACTCATGTTGCAACATGTCATGGCTATGTTATTCTAGGCATGAGCCAACCTTATTCATGTAGCAGGGCATACAACCCTGTCCACAGCTGTGACCACTCCAGTGTGTATGAACCATGTGTCGATTGGACCCCAATAACCTTGCACATACCTATGCAATGAGACCTGGGCATTAGATACAGGACCACTTTAACATTCAATTAAAATGTCAACTGTTTAGATTTTGTGCTAATCAAGTGTAAATTACAAATTGATGGATTTAATACACAATTCTAGACATTTTTTTAGGTCAATTAATAATTAAGCAATAAGGCACGACAGGGTGTGTGTTATCGTGTAATAACGTCACTCCTGGGGTGGGTTGAAGCACGAGGCTTCGCCTCGTGCTCACCACCCCAGGAGTGACGTTATTACATGATAACACACATCCCTGGAGTGCCTTATTGCTATTATACAATGGCTCGTTGTCATACAAAATAAAAAAAAAATAAACATAAAAAAATGATTTTAAGGGATCCAAATGGTCATGATAATGGAGGTCAGGATCCATAGAAAAGCAATACAGTGATGTTATCGTGTAATAACATCACTGTCTCAGGCACACATTGACCAATCAGAGTCCAGGAAATTTTCTTGCCATTGTATAATTTAAGATTAGAATACATTGTTGTTATGTGTACTGTGTCATTTGTCTTGCCATATGGCAAAAGCTTGTGCAGTAAATTGTGACTGTCTGATTGCAGTTGAATGCCTTCTTATTGTGGTACAGTTAAAGCTGCTTACTATGGGAGCAATCATCATCTTCCATTCTGCCCACTATACAGAATAGATGCAGTAACCAAAGTAGACTTTTCTTTGATCAGACAATGCCAGAAAAGTATGTAAAGGTAAAGTAGTAATATACTATATTTTCTTATGCACTTCAAACTTTATTCAGTTAACTTTGAAAACTAAAATACAGTAGGTGATTATGCTGTTTAAAGCAAAAACAAATACAGTACAAGCTGAAAGCAAAAAAGTCACGGTTAGTGTTTTCTTACTGTGATACAGCCCTCCGTTGAAGTAGTCGGTGATCTGCTTCTGGACAAGATTAGCCTCACAATAAGGTTGCCACATCTTCAATGTAGTTGGCGGCAACTCCCAGTTTGGAACCAGATTTTGTTCTGCTCCACAGCTCTCCTTAAAGTGAGCAGTGCAGCTCACACATCGCTGTGCGAGACCATGGTTTCTCAGCATCTTCATCTTCTCCAGCATCTTCTTCTTCTTCCAGTTCCTCCACATTCTTGGCAATGCATAGCCGACACCACAGTGCCGATGTCGTCGATGGCTGCAGATTGTCACCTAGGTGACACAGCTCAGTGAATTCAGCATTTGTTAGTTCAGGCGGAGGTTCGAACATCACTCGCTTCTTCCTCACCGTCTTCAGGCAGATTGTCTTTCCTGAATCCTGCTTTTCTAAAGCAATTTTGGATGGTGGTTTGACTGACGATGTCCCACAGACTCTTCAGCAACTGAAGAGAGTCAAGAAGTGTAATGTTTTTTACACATTGACTTGCTGTCAGCTCAGTGCCAGAGTCAAGTGCCTCAAGAACTTTCTGCTGCATACATCGCACATAGTGCTGTTTCAGTGAGTAGATTATCCCCTGATCTAGTGGCTGGATAATGCAAGTGGTGTTTGGTCGCAAGAACACCAGCTTTATGTTTTTCAGACCAGGGATGGCAGGGTGCCCACTGAAATTGTTTAGGATCAGGATGATTTTTTGCCTTCTCGATTGCTTATCCCAGGTTCTCACCCAATCCGTGAAGATATCCCCTGTCATTCAAGCTGTTTTGTTCACTCTATATGTGACATGGAAATGATGAACATCAAACAATGTGGGACAGCGGACTTGCTGATGTATGTCTCTTTATCTGCCAAAGGTGGTACAATAGATGAATTTGTACAGTGTATTACTGTTGCTGAAAATGGCTGGCAGGCTGAGCAGGCTGTTGACACAGAGCTCACACATTTACTCAAAGTGCTAAACCCTCATTATTTTGGGTGCCTGTATGCAGGAGAATCATATCTGTTAGCATGCTGCAGTGTTTCTTAAGGTAATGTTTATTTTATTCCTTTTTGCTGTAGTTAGGTTAGTAGTAGGGTTTTTAGCATTAGTCAGGGGGTTAGTGAGAAAGTGCAAGAGTTTAGTGCTTTTTATTTTTTTTTTAATTTTAGGTAGTCCTGACAACAGTCTGTGTTGTTTAACTGTGTTCCATTAGCACATTTTAGAGACTTTTAAGTTATCAGCACTACTGTTATTGATATGATGATTGCTCTGGTCGTGGGTGATCTGGAGACAGTCACATGAGGGAGCACTTCCTCTGATTACAAGACACAAGCTGAGGAGAAAGACAGGAGGGAGGTGCAGGTCTGTGCACTGATTGTGCTAATTGTGGTTAGATGCACAGGCCTGTGATTGTGGCCTGAACTGAGTTTTGTAGGTGATACTGCTGTGTTGCTTGGAATGGAGCCAACTGAAGATTTTATGACATTTTTGAAATTATTTACTTGGTCATAATTCAATCATTTTAAAGCTAGAGTCCTGACATTTTGCTTATTTATTTTGGTCCGTGGTCCTTATGACGATTCAAGCTTCATGGCCTTTGGATAAGGGCCGTGGATTATAGGGCTCAACGTCCTGGCAATTTATTATTTTTGTAGCCATTTCTGAAAATATTTCTCTGTATGCAACTTAGTCACCTTCAAAGCTAGATACTTCCACTACTGTTTATTGTACAGTACCTTGTGTTCCAACTGTTGCACAATCTTACAGTGTTGTATTGTTTGAACTACCCACATACTATTGTAACTGATCATCCTTTACAACCCTATGTATCCCCTTCCCCAAGGTCACACTATAAGATGACCAACTTGTTGTTCAGTGTGCCTTCTTGGTGAAACATTTCAATAAATAAAATAAATAAATAAATACTTGAAGATTTATATGCATACTTTCTAGGAAGTTTTAGAAACTGCTAAATAGGGAAGTAACTGGTTAAGTAAATTGTAACTTACAGGAGTCCATAATCTCAGAATTAGAGATGCAGTGAAGTTTAAATTCACCTGCGAAGTAAACTCAAAGTGGGCAACTTCAAATTTGTATAGCACTAATTGAAATTTCCATTAAAAGGTCGAAATTCGCTTTAATGGACTTTTTGCTGTCCACTTTAAGTTCACTTTGAGTTACGGTTTGAGAAGGTGAAGTTGATAAGAAACAGCCCACAGATAACATGTCTGACCGTCTGCAGGTCACATGATGGAGGCAAACAGTTAATTAATCAGGAAGTCAGTGAACTAGTTTCACTTTTCTTGTAGAAGGAGCTGTTTAGTCAGCAGTGTTGGTAGACAGTGTGCTTTTTGCAGCAAACTCTAAATATTGAGCATTTTATGTGCTTTAAACTTTTTGATTGCATTGTTTAAGTTTTGCAGCCAATTTGAGTTGATTTGAAAGTTTAGTTTAGTTAAAAGTTGTTTATTTTGTTACTTAGTTTTAGTTAGTGTAGTTTTAGTACTAGTACTTCTAATAGTATTTTTTTTGTTTATTTTGATTTACATGTAATTTTACTTAATATGGAGAGAGGTGGCTAAAGTGGTGTGCAGTGGGGCCCCAAATGCATGGCAGCCTGAGGCGACCATTTCACCTGAACTGCGGCACTGTTTCAAGCTTGAGTGCTCCCTCACAGGCACTGCCCAATGTTGAAAATGGCTGGTGTAACAGCCTGAAGATCAGCAGCAGCAGGAACTACAGTAGCAGCAGCAGCTTGTTACCCCTCCATCAACTGCAGCAGAGCATGTGGCATTATCTGGTGACCCCTCCCGCAGCTGTCCCATCTTGGCAATTTTCATCTGCCTACCCAGCAACCCGATGCTAGTGAAATGCAAGTTGTGTGACATGTTGTTATGTCAGTGCATAATGGCAGCCACTTGGGCACAGGTAGTCAGCGAATGCATCTTTAGTGCACTGCCATGCAGAGTGGGAAGCAAAGCTGTAGGAGATACTAGCTACTCATGCAGCTGAAGCTGCGAGAGGAGAGCGCCACCGCGCAATGTCACCGACGAATGGCCAGGGCAGCAAAAGTGTTGGCTCTCACATCTCCCCATGACTGAGACCTCAGATCAGCCTGCTACACAGGCTGACCTGGCTGTGCTGTGGTCTGAGGTGGAAGCCATCAAAAATGTAGTGGAGGGTGCAGTGCAGTAGCGGACAGGATTGAGGCTCAGAATGCTGAAATAATCAGCTTGTTAAAAACACTTGGTGGTGGTCAGCCCCAGCCCCCACAGGCCCAGTAAACAATTATTATTGAACAAAATCCCCCCCCCCAAAAAAAACAGTCCTCCGCTTTTCCATTTTTTCTTAAACAATATTTTTTTTTATTACAGACTAAATATGTAATTTATGTTCAATTAATGTTTTCTTCCTTAGGTCAGTTTTGTTAATCCTGTATTTCTTGATGCTCATAATGTTAAATTTGATTTCTCATCTCCCCCAAATGCCCTCCACCCTATTCTGCTTTCCGCAATAAAGTTTTTTGTTTCTACTCCTTACTTTATTTTATTTAATAAGTCATGTGTTCGCCAGCTTTGTGGACACTGCTTGCTTTCATTTAATTTAAAATTGTGGCACAAAAATGTCCTCTTCAAGACACTTTTATTGCAAGCTGGCTCCCTGGTGCAGAGGCATGGTCGCCATCTGTGGCACCAATGACCCAGGTTCGGGAACAGACTCGGGAGTCAGAGGTCCAGCTGGTGGGGGAGTAGAATTGATTGTCTGATGGACTTCTCTCCTACTGTGGGGGGAGTGATGGGGTTGAGTGTCCGATGGACCCCTGCCAGAGGCCGGGAGTTCTGCTGCAGTCAGTGCCTGCACGTTCTGGCAGACGTGGATTGTCATTGAACATCTTCACCCAGTGGGGTTTACAGCCTACAAAAAAAAAGACACTTTCAATGCAGCATGCGTTGCGGCACCACAGTTTTACCTGTAATGAAAGTATGCAGCATCCACCATTTTTCTGACCCTCGGTCATGTAAAAAATAAACTAAATTAGGTAACAACTCCTAAAATACTTGTTACTTTTCTGAACATTTTTTCAGGGGATTACTCTTCACATGTGGACACTAATACCGCATGTTAAATGATGTAGCAAGATATCAGTATAATCTTGCCACATTCATAATATAGTAAATTATGGTCAGTGGTTGATTGTCAAGGTAGGTGACTTTATGGTATTTTGATTGTAGTTGTGTGTATGTATAATATGAAATGTATGTAACACATTAAACAGTAACAAAAAACTAAGACAGCATGACAATTAAAGCATCAGTGCAAGAATGCAACTTTGACATGGGTAGTCAGTGAACTCACCTTTTAGTGCACCACTGTACTCAATGAGAGTGGAGCAGCTAGTGCCTATCAGGCTGGAGTGAGACCTAGGGGAGATCATGTCAGATGACCTCAAGGTCAGTAGACAATGTGAAAAGGCAGCACTAAAGGTTAGTGGTATCCTGAGATGCATAGGGAGTGGTATCACAAGCAGAAGGCATGAAGTAACCATGCCCCTGTTTCGGTCCCTGGTCAGGCCTCACCTGGAGTACTGTGTCCAGTTCTGGAGGCCACACCTCAGGAAGAACATAGATGGGCTGGAGATGGTACAGAGAAGAGCAACAAAGATGGTGCAAGGCTTGCATCAGAAACCGTACAAGGCAAGATTGGATGACCTCAAATTATACTCCTTAGAACAATGCAGGAATTGTGGGGACATGATAGAAACATTCAAATTCCTTAAAGGCAACAACAGGGTGCACATGCAGAACCTCTTTCATGTAAAGGACTACAGCAGGACTAGAAGAAACAACCTTTGGCTTAAGGAGGAAAGTTCAGAAGCAATACGAGGAAATTCTTCTTCACATAGCACATTGTGGAACCATGGAATAGACTGCCGGAGGTGGTGGTGGGAGCCAAGACAGTGGGGGAATTCAAGCGGGCATTGGACAGACACTGTGGGATACACAAGCAGGCAGCTAAGTAAGCAGGTAGGAAGCCAAGGGCAGACCTGATGAATTGCATGGTCCCCATCTGCCGACAATATCTATGTTTCTGTTTCTATGTTTCTATTACAATTTTGACCGATAATGTTTTATTCTATTTTACATTGCACCTTATCTAATAACTTGTATATATAAATGCACCCTTTTTTCCAAAATTTATGCTATTCTACCTTACTCCATTTCTTTAAATGAGAAATAATAAAAGTAGTACTCATTGTAATGTTACTGTGACCTGGTTTTCATCAGTATTCCCAGCTGTTTTTAAACAGATACTGTTCCATTATGTCATGTAGCACTGTCTGTTGCATGTGACTTCATTGTAGTCACAACAAAACTAAATTTAAATAGTTGCTGTCCAAAAGCATGTGAGAATATTGATTTGAACCAGGTGTGAGGCTGAGTAAAATGAGCCCGATGTTCATTACTTCTGATTCCAAAGAAAATGTAGTTCTACATACTTAAGTCATTGAAAGAAGGGTACCATTCATGCACACAAGTTATTAGATTAGGTGGCAATGTAAAATAAATTAAAAATTATCAGTCGAAATTGTAACCATATTCTTGCACTGATGCTTTCATTGTCAGGTTGTATTAATTTTTGGATACTGCTTACTGTGTTAAAGTTTTGTAGTATACATACCCACAACAACTACAATCAAAATTCCTTAAAGTCACCTACCATGGCAAGCTCCCCCATAATTTTCTATCTTCTGAATGTTGTCGACTTATAGTATACATCATTTAGCATGCAGTATTAGTGTTCTGATGTGAATAATAATAGCCTGAAAAAATGTTGATAAAATTAATGGGGAATTCTTAATGCTCATAATTATAAATCTCCAGTTCCCACTAATGTTCCACCCCCATTAAGGTTTCTGCAATAGAAACATTTTTTTCTTATTATTTTCTTTATTTTATTTTTTTAAATTCCATGCTCACGAACTTTCAGATGCTGCATGCTTTCATTTCCTCTGAATTTGTGGCGCTGAAATGGATGCTGCAATACACTTTTATTGAAGCGGGTGGTCCATTATCACAGTGTCACCTGAAGTGAAAGCAAGCAGCATCCGCAATTTTGCAAACCCTATGACATTTAAAAATAAATGAAAGTAAGTAAATTCTTTGAAACTGCCTTTGTATTGTGGAAAGCACAGTGGTGGTATGCTACATTTGTGAGAGGTGGATTTAGACTAGAATTATGACTTTTTCCTTTTACTTGGTTAAAGCAGCAGTGCAATAACCACAATACCATTTAATCACCTACGATGCCCCCTCCAAATGTCCTATCTTGTGAATGTCCTTCTATTTTAATTTCATGAAAAGTCCAGATGAAGAATAAGGCCAGAAATGTGTCACAGTGTCCTAAGTGAGAGTATTGCCTGGTGACATCAGTTGCTGCTGCTGCTGCTGTTGTCCCACTGTTTTAATTTCATGAAAAGTTTAGATGAAGAATAAGATCAGAAATGCATCACAGTGTCCCAAGTGAGAGCATTGCCTGGTGATGCTATTTGCTCCTGCTGCTGTTGTGCCACTGCTTTAATTTCATGACAAGTCCAGATGGAGAATAATCACATGAGAAACTGTTCAGAAAAGTCACAAGTATTTCTTGATGTACTGCTTAAAGTGTGCACCTGCAGCCAGAACTCTGCACAAGTGTCCCAAGTGAGGAAATGGCTTGCTGGCACCTGCTACTGCTGCTGCTGTTGTCCTGCTGTTTTCTGCTGCTGCTGCTGCTGATGTACAGTGTGTTGGTAAATGATGATAGCTACAGACGACCATGGGTTGAACTATAATTTGATGTTTTGAAAAATTCTTCTGCTGTGCTGATTGACATATGCTTCCCCTATGTATGTGTGTGTGTGTGTGTGTGTGTGTGTATTCATGCCAACAATGGTAACTTTTTGCATGTGTCACTGTCATATTTTTTCAGATACACTGCCATTTAATTAATATTGTATCTTGTTTTTTGTTGTTAGCAGTCCATCATGTTGTTCCTTTGCAGGGAGTCATCATCATACATACTGAATGTTTCCCCTTCACTGGTGTGTTGGCCATGGTCATATTCACATGCCATACATATGTGCCGCCATCTAATATGGTACTGTTAAATTAAATTTTTTTCCAAGGGGGAGTACTGCTGTGAGTGAATGAATTATAAGCATTCTCATTACTGTTCTTTTCTTTTCTTTTACATTCTCAGGTCACAGCACAGAGATTCATGACTGTAGTGATGAAACCATGTTGCCACCATACATGTGTTCCACATGTGTATGACTGTTGACTTTGGGTGTATGAACAATGTCAAGCCATGAATGGTAAGTATTTTTTTAGGGGGGTGGGGTTTGCATGCATCATTGGAAAAAAAAATGTCATTAATATTTTTGCCTTCTTTCCAAGTCTTCAGTGTATCCAAACTGTTGTCCATCTTCAGATTGGAACATACAGCCCATACATAGTACCTTGATGCTACCAGCAAACAGATGAAGAAAAAATTATTCTGAGTTCATTGCAGTACCCCATTCAGTATCAGTAAGTATCCAGTGGAGCTGTTCCTGTCTTTTGTTATATCCATCATCTGTCCTAAATGCCACCACTGTTAAATATTTTACACCTATGGAAAACAATGGAAACAAAAAAGGAAAGCAGCCTCACAATCCTTAATGCCGGAGTTGTACCCACTTGGACATTCTTTTTCCATGACTGATTCAGCAACCTCAGTGGTACACCATTTGACGCTGCCACCAGGATTGTCTGCTTCACCTGCATTATTCAGCACCACTATCGCCATGACTCGGTACAAACATAGATGTGATTGTCCCACTTGGAATGCTGCACCTAAAAAGTTGAAGTGGTGTGATTTGTGATCGTGAAGCTGACCATGAAGAAGTGGATTTGTCTTGTGAGTTGTGATGTGAGTCATGAACTTGTCACTAGCAACGCTTCTCAGAGCACCAGAAACTGGATGGAATTTAGCTTTCACAAACACATATCTTTCAAAATTTGAAATACCTACAGCTGCAACTCCCTGAACTGTACAATTTTTGCACTGAGATGATATCTACTGGATTAAATAGAGCCAGCTTGCTGTGAGGACAAAGATTCGAGTCCACCTGCTAGTAGGGCATCCTACAGAATGTGAACACTAACAGAAGCATCTTACTGGACTAAGGATCTTGAGTGATGTGATATGATAACTGGGTGTTATCCTGATTATTGATGAAACCAAAGATAAAAAAAAAAGGGTTCCACAAAAAAAATGGAAGTAGTGCAATTCGTGATTGTAAAATGAAGAACATGATTAATCTCGTGAGCCATGATCATGGCATGATGTGAGTCATGAACTTGCCACTGACAGTGATTCTCAGAGCACCAGAAATTGGATGGAACTGAGGTTCCACAGACAGTTGCCATTAAAAATTTGAAATAACTACGAATGCAGTTCCCTGAACTGTACAATGGAGTTTGCCCTTTAAGGGACAGACCAAATTGTCCTGGTGGACCCCTTCCCTGAGGGAAAAGTGGTAGTGCTCAGAGGGAGGAGGGGGAAGGGATGGAGCAATAGGCAGGAAGAGGAGGGGCATGAAGAGGAACAGATAAACCATAGGAGAGCAAAGGAAGTGGGAGGGGGAACATGCAGAGTACTTAACAGGCAGCACAGAGGCACTCTGCCTCTTTTGCTGGATAATTTTGTTACCACCCACCCACCCAAAAGAGAAGAAAGAGATGGGGAAAAGTGTCTCTTGCATAAGGGACCAAGATGGTCTGCCAAAGGAGGATGGCAGAGGATGTCCGGCCGGACGTTTTTGCTGGACTGCCAAAGGTGGATGGCAGAAAAAGGGGAAGAAAAATGAGAGGGGCAGGGAAGGGAGAATGAAAAAGAAAAAGAAAGAGAGGAGAGAACAGAAAGAGAAGAAAGCAGTCTTGGTTATCACCGTTACCTATAAGAAGAGAGAAGAAGAAGGCTCCCAGGTTTTCACTTGGGGAGGCGAGAAGTAGCGGAAGAAGAGGAGGAGGAGGAGGAGGAGGAGTTGAACTGATATTGATATGTAATGCAATAGATAAAGAGGTGTAATAAGACAATAGCTCAAGTTGATTATGAGAATGTAACAAAGAAATTATGGTTATAATAAACTGATTGCAGATCTGAGCACAACAACACACTGGTGGTCTGTCTTTTTTGGGGAAAAGAGGGGAATCCAGGACAATGCTCATGCTGAGATTATATCTACTGGATTAAATAGAGCCGGCTCATTGTGAGGACAAAGATTCGAGTCCATCTGCTAGTAGGGCATCCTACAGAATGTGAAAACTAACAGAATCATTGTACTGGACCAAGGATCTTGAAAGATGTGACATGATAACTGAGTGTCTTCCTGATTTGTGATGAAACCAAAGATTTAAAAAAAATAACAGTGATAACCATGAAGAATGTGATTCACCATGACATGAGTGTGATGTGAGTCATGAACTTGGCACTGACAGTGCTTTCTCAGAGCACCACCACTGGTACTCTGACCACTATTGGAATAGTCAGTCATCTTCCTCGTGCCTGTTACTTGACGACGGGCTGACAGATTTGATTTCAGACACACACAGAATTTATTTCACAAACCATCTATGCTAACGGTGATGTTGCAGGCACTGCTGCTACCTAAACAGATTCAGGGACCTTGCCTGGCCTAATCCTCTCTGACACAGTACTTTTTCCTGAAGTATTTTTTATTTTTATTTATTTCATGTGATGTGATGGAATGCCCTGCCCACAGCAAAGCTTATACCCCACTGAATGTGGCTTATATGCCACAGTCACAAACATCTTTGTATGACCATGTCTTTGTGGGCATTTTTTTAGATTACACAGAATCACCAAGAAAAGAAATACATTTATTGAAAAAAGTGAGTTTTCTAATTTTGTGAGTTGCTAACAAATTCAAGAGAATTCGCAAGATAGTACAATACCAAACATACTGCAATAGGTATGTTTCTTTATTATGTTTTTTCTTTCAGTTAAATGCTATAATATGCAGCAAAAGGCAGCATTCATGGTACCATGGGCAAACACACAATGGTGGTACAGTGACAACAATTTCAACAGACTGAACACACACAATTAAGAGCAACATTATATTTATTCACTAGCTGCACAAGCACAACAAGATCTTAACCAGTCTTCAGAAATCTAAAAGTGGAACAATGATACCTTATTTTGCCAGTGGAGAGGGGATTTACAGCAGTAGCTAGATAGAAGCAGGAAAAAAATACCATGGACGAGATAAGAAATTAAGATTGCTGCTGTTAAAATGCATCTGACTTGATGGCATGCACATGGACTAAAGGTAATGTGCAGAAACTATAACAGTTCAGTAAACTACAACACAGTCTTTTAAACAGACTGAAAAATTGCACAGCAGCATAGCAAACTGCAAAAACAGATAACAACTTACTAGAAGTATTACTGTGTGTGCCTGAACACACAAATACTAAAACACTAGCCAACAACAGTTGGAAAGGCTACCTTTCTCCCTGTGAATCTCCCTTCTACACCAAAGATCCTCCCCTTCCCTCTCCCCAAGCACACTTCTAGTGTCTATCAATACAGAGACTGAATGTACTAAATTAACATTCACTATTCACACAAAATCAATACATGATCAATGATATAAACACACAAGGGCTTTCTACAATTGATGTACTAAATTGTGACACAAATGTTTTAGGCAAAATGCATTCTTAAAGAATTTTCAATGGTTTGATTTTCAGAACTCTGAGCAAACTGTATCCAGTTTTCACTACACACACACTATGCTGAACTGAGGCTGTGCAAGACAATATATAGCCCATGTAAACATAGAAACATGGACTTCAATTGCAGATAAAGACCATTTGGCCCACCTAGTCTGCCCATTTCCCTTCCTACAGGATAAGCTGCAGATCCTAGTTAAAAAAACAGCCTATTTCTTCTTTACATTCCATGAATCACTGCAAAATTCAACTTAAAGAGCAAAATAAAAGGTGAAGTAATGTGAAGTCTATACAGAACAATGGGAGCTTCACATTACTTTGAGATGCAAAGTCATTCATTTCATTTTGTGGAATATTATGTGAAATTCAGGTTTTATATGAAATACTTGGTGTAGCAAATTATAAGCATCTCGCCTACCTCTACTCACAATTTATTTGCAAAATTGTGCTACAGTTAGTTAGCCTGATGGCAAGGAAGGTTGAGATGCTTGACACCTTACCTCTTGCCATACTGGTGACCTAGGTTTGGGAACAGACTAGAGTCAGACTGGGCTGGTGAAGGAGAACTGAGTGAAATGGAAGGCTCCTCTTCAGGGATGGGGCAGCAGCTTGGTTGTCACCTAGCAGAGTCTAAATAGTGCAACAGTGCTCATTAGTGCTGTGTGGAATGTGGAATTCTGCCCACAAAATTAGCGTGGAATGACCATTCCACCAGTGGAATTTTCATTGGAATTTTGCTGGTTCTTCTGTGGAATTCCACCTACTATGATCTGCGGAATAATACTCTGTGGAACAGTATTTTTCCACGGAAAATTATTATGCAACAATTTCCGTGAAAAATATTGAGATCTGCAGAATAATATTCACTGAAACAACATTTTTTTCCATGGACAACCATTCCGCAAGTATTTTCTGCCATGGAATTTCACCATTATGTTTCTGGAGAAATTCAGCTGAAAGTCAGTGGAATTTTGAAAATTCTGTGGAATTATGTTCTGATAGAATTTGAAAATTCCACACAACACTAGTGCTCATGTACCTAGTTGATGTGTACCAGGTGCAGAGGTGTTCTGTGCCTTAACACAGTATGTGCACACCATATCACATGTTCCTGCCCAGGTCTGTAAGGAAAAGAGAGAAAAAGACATTGTCACTGACATGATTATGCCAGCAGCTCTGCAGATCCAGCACTAAATCCTGAGGCACCCATTCACCCATTGTGATAGGAAGCAGCCGATGGGGTAAGTCCTTGGTTTGGTGGGTGATGGGCTGGGGATTGCCATGCTGAAGGGCTTGGAAGGAGAGAGGAGATTAATAAAATATGTGAAAATTCTTCAAAATACTTAGATATTTGTAGCTTCACTGCTATTGCAGGCACACATTGATAGAAGGTTTGGGGCACTTTAGAGAAATAAGAAACGTATTCTGCTTCCTGCTCATAGAGAAATACTCATAATAATATTTTTAAGTAACTTTTATTGTAACTATATTGAATAAACAACAAAACATCAAACATTGTACACATAAATTCACAGTGAGCAAAATTAGAAAATTTACAATAACAATACTTCAAAATTGTCCAATGACTTTACCCAACATTTCTTAGAGCCCTAGAAAACATAAACTGTTGACTAATAAATATTAGGTTTGATATAGCCAAGACAAAACATTTTTTAAAGACCAATCTGACATATAGGGCAAGACAAACTATCTATAAATCAGTTTATCTAATAATAACCTCTTAAATACCAGTCTGACATATAGGGCAAGACAAACTGTTTATAAATCAGTTAATTTAATAACCGTAAGAAGGCAGGACATGTCTTTTGCTGCATTAGTGTAATTAAAGCATCAAATACTAATATAACTTCAATATCGACTAATGAAGTATTAAATGCAGACAGCTTTCTTCCCTGTATTATGGTAAAAAACTGGAATCTGTTTGAAGTTTATAAAGAACCCAACCACTCCAGATCTCTTTGATGCTTTGTATGCAGTTTAAACATTTATAGATGCTCTTTTCAAGCTGGTAAATAAAAACTACAATATCTCTCCAGTGCATAACCGCTGGGGATTGGTATCTAAGCCAAAATTTGGTGATAGCTTGTTTGCACATACCACAAGAGTCAATAATAACTTTAGCTGTTGGTGATGAATTGTAGGAACAGCCGGAGGAATGTGGAGTAATAACAACATAGGAGTAAGGGGAAGGGGAAGATCAAATATCTGAGCAATCACTTGAGAAGCAGAAGTCCAAATCAATTGTACAATATAGCATGCCCAGAAAATATGTACATGATTGGCCATGGCTTTTCCACATGCCACCAACAAGAGAACTCTTATATAGGATGATATGTACCACAGTCATAAAAAAAATTCTATATTTCCATGTAAATTTCTTAGGGTATGGCGTTGTCAAATGTTCATAGGTAGCTAAGGAATATTCTCCCATTCATGTGGATAGCACTGCATTTTTAAATCTGTTGACCATTGAGTTAAGTTAGACGAAATAGATTCTACTGACTGTGAGCGTAAAATAGAATAGAGAGTGCCTATTGAGTGATCTTGGGAAATGCAGTTCTGATAAGTTAATATTAAATTAGTCAAGGGAGAAATCGTATCAGGGAGGTTCCTGGTCCAGGATGGCAAAGTTTGTAGGTAGGAACATAATGGTAGAAATTGAAAATGATATGTGTTAGATAAGCTATACTGGATTGCAGATCATGAAAAGTTCAGATTCCTCTTGAGTCTAGAATCTGTTGATAATATGTTATTTCTGACTGGGCCCAACATCATAGAAAACAACGTGATTTATTCAGGGGGTTCTGCAGATTCCAGGCCAGGGCAGTTAGATACACTTCTTTGTCTCCTATGAAATGCTTTGAAAGGCCATGCCAAGTTTGCAAGGCTTCCCTAATATTGCAGGAAAAGTTGGAAAATGGAAGGTAACCTTGTAGAGAAGCATATAGTATATGTCCTATGTCATGTAAATCATTTAAAGTGAACTCAATATAATGTCAAAAGGACTGAAAGAACTTTGTGGTCCACAAACAAAGAATGCACAATTGGCAAGCCATGGCATATCATATTTATTAATATAAACAAAAAATTGTATAATAAACATAAAAACAACCTGCAGAAATATCCTGAGATAGCTATAAACATGCCAGTAACAAGGTCAAAACAATATTAGAAAAGCAAAAAAACCTATGAACTAAAATTAGCCACACTTAAAATGGACAATAAAATATTATATAATTAGTCCAGCTCTGTTGATCAATGCCTGTGTTGGGGAGCAATTAAATATCTAAGCTGTAATCTCATTGGCTGGTTTTATTTCAGTAGCATGCCAATGTATACTGATGGGCTAATTTATTTTGGTAGCATGCTGATGTTTGAGCGAAGGGACGGAAAGAGCGCTTTGATGTGATCGACTTGACTTCTCCACGGAGCCCGTCCATGTTCCTGGAACAGCAGTCCAAGCTGTAAGTGAGGGAGGTGAGTTAGAACAATTACTTCTGGGCTTGCCCAGTGATGAGTCATGTGGCATGTCTCGCCCTCACCTGGGAGGCTGGGGTTTGCTTGTGGTCCTTGGAATCCCAAACGGGGGTCAGGTGAGGTGCTTGGTTCACGGGGAGAGACAGAGGATGTGAGTCTCCAGCATTCATGCATGCCCTGCTGGCTAAGTTCATAGTGGGAATGGCGTCTGCTTTGAAGGCTGCCGCTCGTCCTCTTTTCTGGAGAAAGCATGTGGCCATGGCAACCCAGATTGTTGAGGAGGGGCTGAAGGAACCAAAGAGGGACAAGATGGGCAAAAGCAGAAAAATTAAAAAAAAAAAAGACAGAAAATCATTTTTACTTCATACAGCTTTTACTTGGGGCAGGTTCCTCTGTACCCCTACCTCCTGTCAGCTGGCACGCACCTTCCCACCCCTACGCTTGGAGTGAGTCCCCTATGGATTGCACCCCATGGCAGGGCTGGAGGGGTAGGCCGGCTCCCCACCCCGCCTGTAGACATATCCAGATGGCTCCAGGCATCTGGGTGGTGATGCGCTCCAGGAGGTGCTCGAGGCTTCTTCTGCCCTTTGAATGCCTATTTCCATTTTCTTCCCAGGCCCCTGCCGCAGCATGTGCGTGGAGGCGACACATCCTGCAGATCCACGACCCCTCCTTTGATCTGCTAGTTCCCTGCACTTCCACCGGGCCTCCACCTGGTGGCAGAGAAAGGCTGATACAACTAACCACCCCTCCCCAGAAGAGGACAGCTGTCCCTGGGATGCTCGATCCTCTTCTGTCCCACCCTGGCAACCTGTGCTCATTTCCAAACACGGGTCGCCGGCATGGCACGCACAGTGCCTCAGCCCTCCATGCTGGCAGGCCTTTAAAAAAAAAATCCCTTTATGGCCTTTTTGTTGAGTAGCTCAGCTACATACCTCTCTTTACAGCAGTTGCTCCTAATTTTTTTTTTTTTTAAATGGGAGAACTTTTGTAAACATAGCATACATGATTGCTTCTCACTGCTTGTGCTGATAAGTGGAATGATCCAGTTTTACCTCTGACATAGTAAACTTCATCGCTGTACCTACAATTGCTTTTTTCATTGTACGAAGACGATATAACAACTGTTGCATCACTTTCCTTCACCTGCTATAGAGAATACTAGTAGGTCGACTCAAAATATGTACTTTATCTTTACATGTGATAAGCACAACCATAACTCACAAGTGGCAGAGCCACGAGTGAGATATGAAAGTCCTACCACTCACAAGTGATAAATTGCATAATTTGAGCTGGAACATTGCATGTTTTGATTTGTACAACATTAGTTTACTAGTTAGAATTTTTAAGTAGTTACTGCCATCCCACCAAAGACCTGAGGTCAGGAATGGGTCACTTGGGGATCAGCTGGATGAGGGGGGATCGAGCTTTCTAAGGACTGCTCTATCCCTCCAGGAGGGGGGCATCTTGCATTCTGTCACTTGATTGCCACCTGGCGGAGGGTGGGTGACAATGTCGGAGCGTCAACAGAGGCATTTTGTGATTGCACGCATGTGTCCCAGGGAAGCACAAGTGGGAGGAAAAAAGTCTCTGTCACTCAGCTTGCCCTGCACCACCCTGTGGCAGGCCACCCATAGTAGTGGATAACCAGTAAGGCCACTGGATGGGTCAGTGACGGGGATGAGGGGGACAGCTGCCGACCGAGGGCCAAAAAAACAAGAAGCAGAACCTACCGATGAAGAAATCCAAAACTTGTAAATAGTTGTTTGTTTGGGCTAGCCCAGTGGTGTGGAGGGCTTAGGCATTCAGTGCCGTATCTCCTGTCATGCCGGTGACCCGTGTCCAGGAACGAGCATTGGTTGCCAGGGGTAGCGTGAAGGGAGAGTATCAAGCAGCCATTGGACTGCTCTCCTTTTCCAGGGTGGGGGGATTTGTTGTCGTGCTCCATGGCTACCATCTGGTGGAGGCTGGATGGCAGTGCCACAGTAGAGCAGTGTAGCACAGGGGCTACGATTATACAGCTGCCGTGGTGATGAAAAATATGGAGGAAAATGGTGGTCGCAGGCATTATGAAGCTTTGCCTACCCGTCCTGCACTGTCGCCGCTCCGCTGGATCCCCAATATGGACGAGGATAACTGGGTGAGAAAGGATAGTCCCTCCTTCTGGCCCTGCTGTTGGGGTGGGGTGGGGGGGCGGCAAATCAGTGGGGAATGGGGCCTGAGAGACAGAAGATAGACAGGGAGATAGGGACAGGGCTGAGCTATCTGCCATGGTGCACAGGAAGAGAAATATCTCTACAGAAAATATCTGTCTGTTTCAAGGCGTAGCTGTTTCTTTGATTTCAGTTGTTAACTGCTTTACAATGCTAATGCGATGTCATCATCAGCATTGTAGAAGCTGTTGTCTGATTCAACTAAAGATTCTAGTTCCTGTACACACTCACAGATACTTGCACGCACACCGCTTCCTTGATTTGGAGTAGGGCATATATAGCAGGCAACAGGGTATATAACCCACCAGATAGATATCACTCTGCAACAAAGGCTACTGTTTGCAATATTGATTTCAAAAATGTTTGTTTCCAACAAACGTGTCAGCAGTGCTCCACAATGCTGGTACATTAGATTTCAAAAAGAATTAACAAGATTATAGTGTACGGTGGAACGAAGTTTAGCATGGATTTATGTTATGTAAAAGTCATTCTGCTGCACTAGTGATGTTCGTAGTGCAGCAGAATGACTTCGTTCTGCTGCAGTAGAGACGCCAGCAGACAGCTCCTAAGCCTTTTGTCACTGAGAAAAGGAAGCAGCGAAGGATCGGGCAGAGAGATGCAAGCTCTGCCCGATAGCAGAGAAAATGGCAGGATCAACCAGATTTTAAATGAAACACCCGGTTGTCACAACCTATGTCGAGAGGAACAGCCGCCATTTTTAAATTTCAAAACCCTGCCCAGAACCCTAAAACAACCAATTGAAAGGGGCGAGAGTAAAGTATAGGGACAGCAGGTCCCTAGCAACAGTGCAGCGTGCTCTAGCAACTAGGTCTAACTTATTGGCAGGCAACAGTGAGTTTAGTGCTTATGAAAAAAGAAACAGCAGTACGAAAACTTTATTTTCATGTGCTTTGTGAGACACCTTACACTATACAGAACAGTGTGGCTCACTATACACAACAGCTGTTCCACATACTCGTGGTTACTATGTCGGCCGAGAGACCTCTCAGCTTCACTCTTGAGGTCATCCGTCTGCAGTAACCACTGTGGAGAACAGCCCTGTGTGCATAGTGACTCATACACTATCCTATATATGCCACATTCCAATTCTCAAAAAGGCTAACGATTTGATATTTAGAGTGTTGCTTCCTCAGCCTCCAGTGGCTTGTCAGTGCCCCTGCTTTCTTAATCCAGAACTTTGTTAGGTGTGTGTCTGTAATGCAGCTGTTGATTGTAGTTCTGGTACACAGCCTGTAATCGCAGCTGTTGATTGTAGTTCTGGTACAGCCTGTAATCGCAGCTGTTGATTGTAGTTCTGGTACAGGGCCTGTGATCACAGCTGTCATTGTAGTTCTGGTACAGGGCCTGTGATCACAGCTGTCGATTGCAGTTCTGGTACAGGGCCTGTAATCACAGCTGTCGATTGTAGTTCTGGTGCAGGGCCTGTAATCACAGCTGTTGATTGTAGTTCTGGTACACAGCCTGTAATCACAGTTCTGGTACAGATTCTGTAATCACAGATACAGATTTTAGTTCCTGTATGGATCCTGGAATTATCATTGATTGGTTTGCTCAGATTTTGGTTCCCTTGCTGCTTTTCCAGACTGCGTCCAGGAAGCACAGCTAACCCATTTTCTCTGGCTTTCTTAGGTCTGTTATGTGTCACGTGGTACGGATATGGCAGTGATGGCAGGGAACAGTGGAGAGACGTTACAGCAAGTACGGGTCCATGTCCCTCAAAGCCAAGTTCTGCCACGAGATGGTGAGTTTGAACAGTTAGTGTCAGCTTCCCTTCTGTGCGAGTTATAGTTTGCACCTGAGTTTGAATTGCATTCCTGTTCTTGCAGGCAGTATGCCCATTACTGTATTTGCATGAATGTACTCGCATAGTAATGCAGTCTGTTGTCTCGCTGTAGTCCTTTTCTGTACTTGGTGTGAGTGTTTGCAGTGATGCTACCTAGTGGTGATGGGGGGGCTGTGACATAGCTTCAAGTCCCCCGCCAAAGCATCATGCCCCTCCTGACGACAACTTGATTGTGCTTGCTGTTCTTAAGTGGCATAAGTCTCTATGTCTGTCAGAGCCCCGGATCTCATCCCCACCTCCAGCTTCAGCGTATTTTTCTTCTTCTTTTTACGTTCACACAGCGTTTCTTAGAGTAGTCTGGTAAGGAGCTTCTTGTTTGCTGTGGGGCCTAAGCTGAGAGGGACAAAACAAAAGGTGGACATGTGACCCACCCTTGTTGACAGAGTTACCATGGTTGTACCATTCCTCTGACGGGGCATGTGGCTACCTTCACAGCTAATGTGGGTACCTTCATAGGTAACATAATGCACCCTTGTTGGTTGGCCAGCAGGGAGTGTGTGAATGAAAGCCCTGCATCCTGGTAGCTGAGCACCCGACACTGCAAAGTGCCTGGTCCCCAGCGCTGGGTTCTTGCTCACACCAGCCATCTACTGTTTCATTTAGATTTTATAGTTGCCCCAGAATGGTGGTGATGGTGGTAGTGGGGGGGCTCCCATGAAGAGAAGCATTAATGAAGACTACAGCACCAACAAGGCAAAGCCATGAGGCTGATGGACCTGGAGTCTCAAATTGGAACTCCTCAGGGTTCATGCTACCCCCTTCTGACGTACCTCATAGGATTTATTTGGATTTTGTTTTCTGTAGAGTTTTTTTTTTTTTCTCTCCCCTGCCACTGACATCTTTCCAGGAATCCACCCTGATCTCAGGGTTCTCCCCATGTTCTGGCTTGCATCCTCCGACTTGCCCATACCACAGAATTTCACCAGTTACCCCCACAGCTTTCCTTCTGTGGCAGGGTCTCTGGAGAGAGCCCCTTTCCCCAGCAGTCCATTATGTGAACTGGAATCCAGTGCTAGCACTCAAGCCCAGTGGAGTCCCAGAGGCTCGGACTGTGCTGTAGATGGATGAGATGGTTTTCTGCCCTTTCTTAGGTCCTTCCCACATGAGCACAGTTGTCCAGTTGTCCTCTCCTGCATGCAGCAGATCCCTTGAGGCAGGCGGAAGCTCCCTGGCCCAGCTGCAGGTGGATGCTGTGGTGCTGGAGCTTGCCACTGACCTTCCCCAACTGGGGCATACTGGTGCGCCCAGCCTGGTCTGCTTCCTGACACAGCAAATCGAGGCAGCTCCAGACCCCAGGTTTGCTTCTTGCTATGCAGGGCACTGCCATTGGGCCATCGGGCAACCATGTCTGTTTGAAATTAAAGCAGCGCTTCAGCACTGACCTTTGTACTGATAGGTCTGCACTGTGATTATCAGCAACAAGTGTCGCAGAATCTAGTACAGAGACACTAGTAGATTTCTGACCCCAGATTTTCCAGATCCCTAACTTCAGAAACAGGGTCAAACTGACTCCAGTCCGCTAACGCTATAATGCAAACCCTGAGCCTCTTATAACTCTTTTATTTGCTGTGTAAATGTGTACCAGGAGTGCACGCTGATCACAAAATCTTTACAGGTGTGACCGTGAGGGTTACAAAGGAATAAGGTTAGGTTAAACATCAAATACCATACAACATAGATACATTAGCAAATTACAAAAAGTACATATAGCATTGATGAATTCAGTAAATAGCGGAGTAAGTGCATATTCTGGTGAGTAAAGGCGGTAAACCACCATTCATATTTATTGATTTCTGTTTTGCCTCTGTTTCCTACAAGGCTCTTAGAATCATTCTTCACAGCCTGGACCTGCGGGCCAACTGTTACCTAGCGTTACATTATCCCTCTACTGTCCATCAGTGCGCGACTTTACATCAGGGTGTTTGTCCGAGTCTTCACGGGGCAGGCGAAAGTGAAGACTTCTGCCAGGTTTGACATGCAGCAGTTCACAAATGCACGTTTAATTAGCGGGTCCTGTTCTCCATTTCTGTTTCACCCAAAACAGAAGCTCACGTAGTTCAGACTCATTACTGAGATACGAAAGGGATTCTGAGATGGCCTTTGGAAGTGCTACCTAATACCTGCTCTGTAATCTTGAATTTTTATCTCTCTGTCCTCTGTTTGGGGGGGGGGATTCTATTTTAAACTGAATTGGTGAAAATGACTCTAAACAGGCCTACTGTGAGAATGCCTGTCAGTTGCTCTCTTTATGATTGTTTTACAGTTAAGCTCACGGACCCAAATGTGGAGATAGTGAGAGAAAGCGAGATGCAGTTAGAAAGAGCATGGAGGGGAGAGTGAGAAAACGAGTGAGGGAGAGTGATCGATGCAATGTAGCAGAAATAGCTGCGAACTATGCAGCATCCTGTCACCAGCTATGGAATACAACATCGATGTATTTCAGTGCATTGTACGTTTAGGTCTCATGAATAGTGTGATATATAAACTAAAGCAATACGTATATATCTTATTAAGCCAATCAAGTTATTTTAAATTGAGTAACAGAGCACGCTTGCAAAGCAATATGAGGTTAGTTGCAGAAGGGGTGTTTGCACATATAACTCCTCACTCACTGATGGCTGTCTGGAGGAGCAGCTTTTCCGAGGTTGTGGAGGCAGACTAAGCCAGTTTATATCATTGCACTCTCCTGCAAAGAAAAGTTTCAAATTGTCTGCATCAGAGAATGCCCTGAATACAAGGGCTTGCTTTGTAGACCTGGGCTAACGGGATTTCAAAGTTACAGGGTGAAGAACCCTGTGTGTGTGTGTGTGTGTGTGTGTGTGTGTGTGTTTTGGTGGGGGCTTCACTATCTGTTATCTCCCTGCTGGTAAGTCCCAGGACAGCATGGCACCAGCTCTAAAGGGAACTGCTAACTTGCAGGCCTTGTCTCCAGCAGAAAGCAGCTGCTATGTCTGAGACCCAGCAGCTGGGGCAGGGACAGGAAGGGAGAGTGTATCCCTTGTGCACCTGGTGTTGGGTATTTGTTAAAGAAGTTTAGGGCAGCTGGGAATGAAACAGTAGAAGTCTGGCAGAGTTAAATAAACCATTCTGCCATTCCCCCCAACACTAAAGTTTTGTTTTTCCAGTTACAAAACATTTCCCCAATTTCTGTTTTTTGTCCTTAATCCTTCTGTCGCCCACCCTTGACAGTCAGGTCTGCCATGGCTGCCTTTCCTTCAGCTGAGAGAGCAGCTGCCTTCTCTGCTGATGCAAGTACAACCCCTGGCTGGCAGATGTTCCTTAAATACGGGGGGGAGGGGGCAGAAATGTAGGTGGCCCATTGGGGGTACAGAAATGCAGGGTGATCCAGAATGGCTGCAGAAATGCAGGGTGGCACGGAGATGCAGGGTGTCCCAGAGTGGATGCATAAATGCAGGATGGCCCACTGGGGTTGCCCAGATGTGCAGGGCATCCCACCGGCAGTACCTAAATATAGGACCACCCACTGCTGACCCATTGCGGGTGCACAAATGCAGTATGGCCCACCGGGATGCAGAACTGAAGGGGGCCATAGAAAGTGTTCAGATACAGGTGTCTCACAAAGGTGCACAAATGCTGGGTGGACATGCAGGATGGCCAATGCGGCCAAGTGGCTACCTCCATGAGGGCACCCCACCTTCAGCCAGCCTCAGGGTGGATTCCACTTGGTTTGGACAGTTGTCTTGTTTGGGGTGTCAACATCCAGACTAAAGCTATACCTGAAGATTTTAGCTGGCCCTTCATCTTCTCTGTTAAGTCGCTGTTTTGTTTCTCTCCTGCAGTAAGCAGGCCTTGGTGTATAACTGTGTGGGCTGTGGAACCTTCCATATCCAGAGGATGGGCAAGATGACAAGCCATGGAAACAAGTACGTAGGTATTTGCTTCAGCACAGACATCAAGCATCCGTCTCCACAGGATAAAGTGAGACACTTGCACTGGGAAAACAGAATGACCAAGAGAGAAAAATGTATTGGTAACATGAAGGATTGAAAACATTTACTCTGTAATCTACCTCAACCTATCTACCATCCCAAATGTCTTATTTTTTTATTTTATTGATTTTTTTTTTTCATATATAAAATCATACATCTTAACAGAAAACATTAAGGGGTACCATATTCTGTACATCATTTTACCACTAGTGGAACATATAATTGGTGGGTCAATTAATCAAAAGCTGAGAATACGTTTTACTACAATAAAGAGGATACACATTCTCCTGGCTTGATTATCTAAGCCTTGTATTTTACCCCACCCATAAAACCAATCCACAAACCAATACCCTCCCGCATTCTTCACGTGCAAAAGAGGGTCTGTATCCAAATGAAAACACCCAAGGGCACCCTGTCAGTTCAAATTGTGTGGATCTGTTATCACATGTAACTATCAGCCGCTCCATATAATACAACTCTGTCATTATTTATTTATTTATTTATTTATTTATTATGCTTTTTGCCCCCACTACCTGCAACCCGGCACCTCAGCCTGGTCATGGACCCTAACTTCCACATTGGACCCTACCCCTCGGATACCCCCTGGCTTGCCCCCCAGGGTGGTGTGTGGCACTGACCCCTAATGGCGCCGCACGCATGGGACTAGGGCAGAGGGTTGGTCCTGGAGGCTGATGTAGGCCAGAGCAGGCTCCATCTAGGCCGCAGGCAGGAAGTGTTTTTGGTGCTGTACGTGGGGGCGGAATGTGCAGTGACGCCCAGCGTCCGGCCCTTCCCTCCGACTGCATTCAGATGTTGGTTGCTGCGGTACCCTTGGCCTCCGCTAGGGGTCCACCAAGCACCGGACATACACCCTGCCCTCCCCCCGAAGGAGAGCTGTCTGTAGGACACTCGATCCTTCTCCCTTGGTCGTTCTCCCACGACTTGGGTCCGTTCCCAAACCCGTGTCGCCAGTGGAAATCCAAACCACTGTGCCGATGGCCCAGCTCAATTCTGTCATTATTTTAATCCAATCTTGAATTGTAGGGGGACTACTATTCCTCCAGAAGCGAGTAATTGCCTTCTTAGCCGCCAGCAGATATATAAACAAGAAAGAACCCTTTGTGGGTCAGAGTCCCACTGGTGGAACCATTAAAAGGACTAGCTTTGGGGTAAGTGCCGCTTCCGGCCCCAGCAATTCAATCAGGAAATCCGCCACCTCCTGACAAAACGTTTTCAGTACAGGGCAGGCTCAGAAAACATTAAATTGCAAGGCCATCTTCACTCCACAGTCTCTCCAGCAACAACCTATTTTTTTGGGGGTTACTTTGCCAATTTTGCTGCTGTATTAAAGAAGTGGGAATGAGCCTTCCAGATGAATTCCTCCAGTATGGTGCTAGTGAAGTTCCCATGGCTTTATGGGCAAACTTCAGCCAACTCTTGTGTGGCACTGGGTCTGGTAATTTTCTGTTCCAGGCCTCCAGTATTCCCCTGGATGAATCTGACATATATTCCCAAGTCCCTTGTATAAAAGCCCAATTACATGTTACCACACAAAACCCTAAGGGTGGTATTTTTTTTTTTTTATTTTTTTAAATACAGAGTATTGTCAGGATTACATCACAGTTTTATATATAACTTAGAAATTACATTTTTCTCAGGGATATGCCCAAAGCCACCCTGTAAGTTCAACTTTTTTCTTTTATATTTCTACACTGTAACAATTTCACTTCAAAATTGATCAAATCCTAGTAGACTAAACTAATAATTATGCATCTATAAACATATAAAAATATAATAAGTAACTTAAGTGCTGCCGTCTGCTACTGACCTATCCCTCCTCACCTTTATCTGTTATTAAACAATTATATCTTTCTAAACCTTCCCCCTCTCTTCCAGATGACTTTTCTTTCAAATGTCAATGGTCAGACCTGACATGGGGAGATCTAGGTGTCCCCTTATCTTTATATTCATAGCATATATCTCCCATCTAGTCTATCTGTTGAGGAACTGGGCCTGGCTGTGCTGGATTGCAAAAGTAATCCTCTCCATCTCCTGTATTGCAGTAACTGTGGTTACCCATTCTTTTATGGAGGGCTATACTTTTGTAGCCAACGCTTTGTGAGGGCCTTGAGTGCTGCCACACAAGTATACACCAGAGATATTTAGCTTCCTGTCCTTTCAGGGTCTCTGATCCATCCCCAACACCAAGTGTTCGGGCCTACATCTGTAACTTCTGTGAAAATTGCTTGTAAATGACTGATAACATTCCCCCGTAAGCTCTTATTTCCGGGCATTGCCAAAATATATGTGTTTGGCCAGCCGGGGACTCCCTGCATTCTCTCCAACAGCAGAGTTGCCTCCAGGTTTAAATTTGGCTAGAATTTTAGGTACCATAAAGTATCTTATTCTGGTTTTCCACTTGAATTCGCGCCAAGTAGGTGAGGAGGTGGTGCCCCACACCACCCTCCAGCTTCTCTCCCGCTTATTTTCCTCTATTCTTTTTCCCAGTTTCTCTTCCCATTTAATTTTAATTCCCTTATAATTATGTCCTTGATCAGTCAGGAAATTAGAATATGATGACGTGATAGCACCCCTCCCTGTAGCTGAGGCCCATATTTTTTTCAAACGGGGAAGAAGGTAGTTCAAGGGTCCCCACCACTCTCTGCTTATTTAGCTCAGCACAGACCCAGTTTCTTACCTGGTAATATTTAAATCTGTCTTTTGGATTCAGCTCAAAGAGAGTCAGAGCCACTTCAAATGAAACCAGTACACCCTTTCAAAATCTGCCATGGGGAATGAAAACCTCTGTAGACCTGAGTCTTAAACTAAGGGTCATGTGTTGCAGGGATAAATGTGCATCCCGGCCCACCAATTATATTTCCACATATGTTGTGCTGTTCCCTTTATTGGTCCTCGCCTCCAGCCCTCCAAAGCCGCTTGCAACCCCATTGGCAGTTGTCCACCTGACATAGCCTGAAGCCTCCATTAAAAATGATAGCCTACAGGGAGGTTCTCTCACCGCTTCATTTCAGTATCTTTCCAATGTGAAGTGTAATTCGGTGTTGCCACATTAATACCAGTTTCATCTGTGAGGCAATCCAGTACCCAGGTAAGTATGGAACTGCCAAACCCCACTCCTCCTTTGATAGGTATCGATGTTTCCAGAGACCTTGGTCGTCCCACAGCCCAGATAAATGACAACTGTCTCTGCCAGCATTCTAATGTTTGGTGAGGGACTATACAAGGACTCCTGGAAGAAATATAATAAACAGGAAGTATATTCATTTTGGTGGACTGAACCCATGAATACATGGACAGGGGCAGGAGGTCCCATCTCCTATAGTCTTGGGTAATCTCACTTACTAGACTGGGGTAATTATCTCTAAAAAGAGCTGATGGGTTCACACCTAGATAAATCCCTAAATACTTTAATTTCTCCATCCCCCATCTCATTGGGAACCTTCTCCGAAACTCTAGGGGAACCTGAAAGGAGCATGTCAGGACCTCTGTCTTAGCTGTGTTTAGTGTATAGCCAGATAACTCAGAAAATTTCTGTATTTGACTGAACACCTCCGGGAGAGATGTCTCAGGGCTACCTAAAAAAAGGACATCATCTGCATAAAGCCCTAACTTATGTTCTATCCCCCCTGTTTCTATACCTTTTATCTCGGGGTTTTGGCGGATTGCCTGTGCGCAGAGGCTCCCAAAGATGGCAAATAACAGGGGAGAGGCATCCCTGCCTCCATGCCTCTTTCCAAAGGGAATAACCTCCCCAAGTGCCCATTTACTCGTACATCCACTGAGTGTCATAAAGTCTGGAAATCAGTCTACAAAAACCTCCGAAGTAAAGCCCACCAGGGCGCCTGTAGAAAGGCCATAGCACCTTATCAGAAGCCTTTTCTGCGTCTATTCTCGACCAGGCCGCCTTGTCTTGTTTAAATGATCCAAAACATCCCCAGCTCATGGATACTATCTTGTGCCTGACGACCCAGGACAAAACCAGTCTCTCAATATGTATAATCTGTGAATAATATTTTCAAGATGCCTGGTCATGATACCTGCCAGAATCTTTATAGTCTGTGTTCAGTATTGAAATCGCCTATAGGAGGTACATAATAAGGGGTCCCTTGGTGGGCTTGGGCAACACCGCTACTACTACATATTTCCAGGATGGTGGGATCTCACCATCTTCAGCTAGAAGAGAATTATAGACCTTACAGAGAATTGGGGCGACCTGGTTCCTGAAGAGCTTATACAACTCCGCAGGACAGCCGTCCATTCCGGGACATTTCCCTGTCTTAGTTCTAGCTATTTCAGCCAGGATTTCGCCCTCCTTTATTGGTGAGACCAACCTGACAATCTCTTCCTCAGCAACCTGAGGTAGTTGCATTTCTTCCAAAAATTTGCCTAACCTATCTTCCTCAGGTGGAGGGCCCATCTTGTATAGCTCCTGGTAAAAATCCCAAGGCCTCTGCTATGTCCACTGTATCCGCCAGTTGCTGGGATGTATGGTGTTTAATCCTGGTTATAATGGCTTTTGCTCTTTTCTGCCTCTTGATGCCCGTAGTCCCCTCATAATACTTCTGTTTAAGATATAACTTATTTTGTTCCACCTTATATTCCAAGATAGAGTTGAGAGATTGCCAGTCATTGTACTTCTTTTCTTTATTGGCATCATATTTCTCCTTTAAGGAGTGTTCTAATTCCTTATTTGGGATTGCAGAGCTACTCTTTGAGCCTCTCTCTCTTTCGTTTATGATGTGCTGCCTTTGAGATCAAATTCCCCTGACCACTGCTTTATTGTATCCCATAAGGTGGAGGGAGTGACCTTTGGAGAATCATTATGCAGCAAGATATCTTCAATCATTTCCCTCACTAGTTCCTGATCTTCTTTTTTCTGTACTTTAGATAAAGGCGCCACAATGTCCTTTTCTTACTTTGTCCCAATTGTAGATGCATTAGTAAGGGCGCGTGGTCAGAGAGATAGCGTTCCCCTATCTCAATTTTCTTTAACTGATCAGTACTTTCCTTAGATATTAAAAAATAATCTTTTCTCGTATATGTTTTATGTACTGAAGAGAAAAAGGTGTAGTCTCTTCACTGACCATGAAAATCCCTCCATGCGTCCGAGTATCCTGACTCTGTCAGAAGCTTGCTGACCTTTAGAGCCACTCTCCTGTCCGACCTGGGAGCCTCAGATGAGGTATCCACATAATCATTTAACACCAGGTTCAAGTCCTCCCCAATAATCAGAGCTCCCTCAGCCCATTTCGTCAGTTTCATAAAAAGCCTCCTATAGAAATTGTAATCTGAGCCCGGGGGATCATAGATTGAGGCTATTGTGATCATCTGGCCATTGTAAACGCCTTTTCAGGGCTGCCAGGCAGCCTTCAGGTTCTACCATAGAGCCTTTGGTCTCAAAGGCCACACCTCCCAGCACCAGGACCACTGCACCTCTGCGGTGTCCCCCTTTAAATGAAGAGGCCACAACTTTAAAGAATCCAGATTTGTTTAATTTCTTGTGTTCGTGTGAAGAGAGGTGTGTCTCCTGGAGCATACAAAAGTGTGCCCCAGACTTCTTGATATAACTGATAATCTTGCTTCATTTAACTGGGTTCAGTTAGCCCTTTAACATTAAAAGAAAGGATGGCAGTATGTGTCTTAGCCATATTTATATAATTTAGATTTCCCTCCTTTTGATCTCCCGTTACTATATTCCAAGAGCAGAGAGGAGAGCGGCCTCTGGTTAAGTGGGAGGTCAGCAGTAGAACAGGCAGCAATTCTTGGAAAACATAACCTAACTATATTTAAACTAAATATAACATTTTTAACTAATCCATCTGTAACTGTGTTGTGCCGGCACAACATTATTTTTATAACGACGACGATAATGCAAGAATAGGAAAAGAACAAACTTGGAACTTCCAAGGAAGAAGGCCTGGCCAAGCGAGACCTTTTTGCCCTTCCTGTAGATTTAGGAAGTGTCAGAAAGGGGTATGGAATTCCCCTATTTGAAGGGAACCCCTTCCTGAGTCCTCGCCAAAATGGTGGGGCTTAATATATTTTGAGGGACCAACGGACCAGAACACACTGAGATTCTCTGGGGACAGATAAACTACCACCTCCTCAGCCAACCCTAGTCTTTTTTATTTCAGTTATTCTCATGGGTGAGGCACATGCAGCATCCAAACCTCCTCCCAGGGTTCTCACCTTGATCCCCCACTACCAAAAGTCAAGAAAAAATAATGCTTCATATTTAGGTGCCAAAAGTTTACTTTCTCAATTATCCCAGATGCAAGTCATCTCTAAATTGTGTCATGTCTGCATATTATACGATTTCAAGCTTACACCCCCCCTTCCCCCACCTTGTTCCACCTTCTCATTAAGTCTGAAACAATTTTTTATATTTGCCCCATCGATACATTTAAAGAGGTCCTTCATCTCCATCTATTGTCCGATCTGTTGGGCTTACAATTTGTGGTGGACCATTTTTCATGACTCGATAGGAGATATCTACGGGCGTTTGGTGGGGGGGGGGGGAAACAGCCAACCAATACAGTTAGGGTGAGTGTTACTGTATAACGATTACTATCTGAGAGATAGCGTCGTAGTTACTTTTGAAATCACAGCATAGAATATCCCAGTATTGTATCGAAGTTAACCCCCTAAAAATCCCCAAATTGACAAGCGGCAGTCATTTAGCCACAATGTGGAGGTTAAGATGCAGAGAAAGGAAATGGACTCCCTTTCAGCGCTCATCCTCCGCATCATCATCACTTTCTGTGATTCCCAGTAGCTTCTTCATCAAGTCTTATAGCAGTGTGGCTGTGCGTGAGAACTGGCTGGATGTTTGCTTCCGTCGCCTGGATGGAACTCTTCCCACAACTCCACTGGCTCCTTCCTTTTCTGTAATGGCTGACTTAAAGGAGCCGGGGGGTTCCAGACCATGCTTCGAGAGAGCTGCACTCGCTTCCTGCACCGAATCGTACACCTCTGCCCCTTCTTTCCAATGCACTCTGAGTCGAGCCAGGTAAGGCATCTGGAATTTTAATTGCCTTTCTCTCAGGAGTTTTATGATTGGGCCGTACTCCAGTCGTTGCTTTTGAATGATAGTGGGAGAGTCCTGGTCGAAAAATAACCTCGAGTCTAGGTAAGTCTCATTTTTGCTATGCTCGGTGAAGGATATCCTCCTTGTTTGGTAGCTGCTGAATTTAATAACTAATCTTGGGCAAGCTGAATCCTCCTTCGCCTGGGCATAAGGGCTCTGTGAGCTCGTCTCTATCTCAGATCATATGTTGCTGGGAGTACAAGGACATCTCAGTAATAAATCTGAAATAAATTCAGCCATTGTGCCTGTTTCAGCTCCCTCCTTCAGCCCGTATATTCTCAAGTTATCTCGTCTAGAGTGGCTTTCTAGATCTATACACTTATTCTCCATTTCTGTGGCATGGCAACGTAGGGCACGCACTGCTCGGCCTAAGTAGAGTATATTATCTTGACTTGCGAGATGCGATCTTCGTGGTCTGGCCTCGCTCCACCTGTTGCAGGTTTTGGTTTAACTGGTGGAATTCAGCTTTATTTTCAGCATGCATTTCTTTATCTCTTTCAGGAGGACATTGAATCACCGCCGAGAGAGCTTGTCCATCTCCTTGTCTGTGTCGTACGCTGCAGCCTGATCCGCCATCCGAGGTAAACTCACTGCATTTTGAGATCCGGCGACATCTTTGTCTCCTTTAGGTTAGTGAGAACGGGATCGGGCACCCTTGTCTTTAGCAGTAGACCCTCCAGACATCTTGACCTCTTTTTTTTTTTTTAAATATATTTGATCTGTTTGTAGGTTTTAGAGGGGTTTTCCAGTGGGTTGGCTAAGGAGCTAAGTTCTCAGCAGCCTGTCTGATCTGTGACGAACGGAACCCCCAGGGTACTCATGAACATATTTAGAAGGAGCGGCATGGGTTCTGGAGTCGGTTCCTTTCAGGACCTTTATGTATCAGAAAAGTCTGGACCTGTATGTACCTGAAGTACTCTATTGATCAGTCCATACTTAGCCTGTAACTGAGTAAATGGAACGGTGCCATTGGTATCTAAAAATTGAAAAATAAATGAGCTGTGCTATTTACTATTACAGATGTGTTAACTCCATCTGCTTACATCCACAGTAAGACTCTAGTATGTAAATTTAACAGGTAACCTCAGTGGAAGAGAATTTTAAAAACTGCGCGTGGCAGACATCTTTAGTGACGTGAGCCATTAAATACAAAATTAACTATAAAAGGGTTTTTTAAAAATATCTGAGAAAACTAAAAATACACTGAGGGTGACTATAAGGATGTCAGAGAAGGCTTGGATGCAGAGTGTTGATGGTGGCAGCTGCAGGGAGAAGAAGCCAAAATATGAAAAGAAAATTAAACGTTTCAAACCTGTAACCTGTGTATGTCTTTTTGCTGGATCATTTAAGACATCCAAGTAATATTCGAGGCTATGGTCACAATCAACTTTACCATACCACAGGAAAACTTGAATTTAATTATGAGTGTTGTATGTGGTCTCCATGTCCGTTAGAAAAACTCTTGTAGTTAACAATTGTCCCCCCTCCCTTTTTATATTTAAAATTTATTGAACTTTTCAATAACAAGATACAAAACCACCAAACAGGAACATAAAACACAGGCCAGCTACTTACAGAATACCACAATTAATGTTACAGAGACATACAGTACATAGGTGCAAAGTATTTCCTGACCTTCCACCTCCTCACAGCTGTCTCCACTGAAGGCATTTCATGGTACAAAGTCCGGATCTTGCTCAGACACGTACTTTCCATTTTATTTCTGAGGGAAAAGGTTACCGTTTTCATTCGGTAAATACTAGACACCAGTCTCCACCATTCCTCTACAGTTGGGGGGTTCCCCAGCGAGCTGTGTTTCATGAGACATTTTTTAGCTGCAGCTAGCAGGATACCCAGCAAATATTTCCTTGTGAGATCCTCACGGCCCTGTGGGTACAAACTGTGTACGAAACACTGGAAGTGACACAAGGTGAAATCGGTAGAGAATATCTCAAGAGATAATGGCACCTCCAGAGGAAGGAGTGCAGTGTTACACAAGACCAAAAACATGGAGGTGTGTGTTCTGACTTTCCACACCCCCTCCAGCATGCAGCGGAAGCAGCTGTCCCTCAGTGTACCCTGTTGCACTGGATTAATACAGAATTGGATTAAGCATTTCCAGCCATGCTCCCACCACACCATGCAGGAGGGGATTTTATGAGTATTTTCACAGATTTGCATCCAAGTGTCTGAAAAATAGGGCACCCAATTCAGTTCTTTCCACAGTTGAAAGGCTCTCAAGGAATGTGTTGACCCACTACTGTGCAAACTCTGTATAGCCTGGAAATTAGTTGACTGTGTGGTGCACCCTAAGGGATTCCAGTAATAGGATGTACAGCACCTATACTGCCTGGATGAAGGGCTACGCCGCCTCCCCACCTCCACCCATAAATGACCCCTGCTAACTCCCTTCAGATTTTAGCTAATGATTGTCCACAGCTTAAAGGTATACATCAGAATTCTGAGATGGCTGACTGTCCGTCATGCTCTCGTTATCTTCATTACTCCAAAATGGCTGTTAGGATTTCCTTCAGATACCACTAATCATCATGCGTTGATTGATTTTGATGAAGATTTGATCAAGGATGACTGATTATATTTTGATTAGCATGGAATTAAAAATCACTGTTGGGCAGCCAAGTTTTCTTTTTTTTCCTGCACATTTTGTTACGAGTCAGTGATGTCTCAAACTGCAGAATGTGACTGGTCCACTGGCGCAGCAGTAGTGTTTCTGCCAGCAGTACTGCCGACCCAGGTTCTGGAACGAGCACGGATGGCAGAGGTTGGCCAGGGGAGGTAGGATGAGCATCCCATGGACTACTCTCTACCCCATATGACCGGGGGGCAAAAAAAAATAAATAACTTTTTTTGTTTGCTATTTTTTTGAACTCAAGGTTTGTATACAATATGTAGTCTCTGATTTAGTGTATGCCCCCAGCACCAGGACTGCCCCCTTCAGCCAGTGGGTAACTCTTCCCCTACAGTCCTGACATCACCATCTCTGTCCTGTTTCCCCCTTGTTCCTCAGCTTCCACCCACTCCTGCGGTCACAGAGTACACTGAGCAGTACCGCATCTCAGATTACCCTTTGGCATGGGGTCCAAGAGTGTTTTGCATTATCCCACATGCTCCAATTTTTTTATTTTTTATTCATGTATGCCTTTTCCTCTGGTGCTGCCCTGCCCGTGACTACCATTCAGCCCCGCACTGAACTTCTCCAGAACGCACTCCTTTCCACCACCCCACCTCTGGTTTACTTGGCTAGCCACACCAGACAAGGTGTTGGACCGCCATATTAGGAGCCTCCAGGTTTGTGTAGCTGATTGGTCAGGCCAAGGCCCGAGTGCGCCCTGTCATTCCACATTGCCCGGGGGGGGGGGCGCACTCCTTGTTCATGCTCACAGGGCTTCCAGCCCCTGAGAATGTCAGTTTGCAGGAGAATTCAAGTGCATGCAAAGCATGGTGGCATAGATCCAGCTCGACATCCTCCCCTCTCCTGTGGTACCTCTGCTGCACTACCAGCTGTGATCACCCAGGTGGCACTGTTGCAGATGATGCAGTGACCCTACCACTCCATAGGAAGATGGGGTCCTCTGGGACGCCATTCCTGCTTCCCAGCTGACCTCTGGGAACCTGAGTCACCTATGTCATGAGCGGTAGTGCTGCCGCTGTGTCAGCGGCCTGCCTTGTTTCCTTCTGGCTACCCATTCCTGCCAGGATGTGGATTTCTTGATACCAGGTGCATTGTGGGTCTTGCTGGCATCCTCCTCCATGGTTCATGCCAACATCAGCTGCTGCACTGTCACCTGTGGTCACCTAGGTGGGAGTTAGCAGTGGCGCCCAGCATCCCCCCCCCCTTGGTCCAGGTCAGCCCTATGATGCTCCAATGTGATCTCTGAACACAGGTCATTGGCATTATGAGCGACTGCGCAGGAGCTGTGCAGATGGGCTGACTGTATGTGCTTGTTTAATGCATACGTTGTGTCTCCATTTACCAGCCTCTCCTTCACTATGTACGCCCATGATTTTCTCATTGCTTGACTTAAAACTTTCATTTTTCTCCTTTATTTTTGGACAGTTTCAAATACTCTGCAGCCACAGGGCCTCCTGTGGGTGTGAACTGTGAGCACTGTCAGCAAAGACATCAGGTAAGTCCAAAGCTGTAACAGGCAACCTTTTGCCGATGTGGACTAAATTCTCCGTGAAGCGTGTATCCTGCGGTGTAGCCAGTTGTATTTTTGTGTTTGTATTTATTTCACCAGGAATAAGCTCCGTTGCAAACTCGTTATAAGGAGGTCCTGGGTAGGCCAGCATACAGTGTTATAAAAGCAGTGATACAAGATACAGGTATGCAAGGCAGAAAGTATTGTTCACAAGAGGTAAAATCACAAGGAATTAAAACTCTGACAGTTATATAGAATATACGGTATATGGAAAAAAAAATAGCAAAGGCTGTAAAATAGATATAGGCTTATTTGTTGAGTAGTTGTCAGATTTCACTGGGGGGACTGCCAGGTGCCGCTTCGGACACAACCAACTTAGTGTCTTACTCAGACTGACGATTTGGAGGCTGAGGCTGAGGTTGAGGTTTTGCTCATTTGGAGGCTGAGGCTGCAGTAGAGAAGACAGTGGTGGGTGGTTTTGCTACAAGCCAGTGTGAACCTCCAGATCTTACTTTGAGGGGGCTCTTGCAGCAGGCCAACACGGTAGGACTGGAAACCACCAGACGCAGGACCGTACAGAAAACATCTAACTAGAAGTCTATCACAGGGGTTGTCCCTGCCAACGCCAGCATGCTGACGTCCGCTATGCTATAAAGGGGGCAGTTCCCCTCACCTACTTCAGTTCTTTCCTGCTATCGACCCACGCATGTTGGACTTTCTCAGATGCCAGCTACAGTTGATCACCATTTTCTCACGCTTAGTGTGCCTTTTTAAATTTTCTTTCTTTAGTGTTTAAAACATCGAATTTTCAGTGTTTTTTCGTCGAGTTTTATGTCTTCTCCTCCAGCTTTGTCTTTCGATCACCTGACCAAGTATGCCTGCGGCAAACAGATTCCTGCTAAGGACGGCTATTCTGCCTGCCTGCTGTGTCTAGGCCCCAGCCATGACACCAAAGTCTTTCAGTTCTGCCAAGACGTCAGCGAGGCTGGTTGGAGACGCCGTTTGAAGACCTTGGAGAATCATCTCTTCAGGCAGAAGTCGGCCGCGATGGAGAAGGAGCTGCAGGCCAGGAGTTCTTCAGTCTTCCTGGCTCAGTCTTCTGGGCCTTCTCTTCTCCTTCCCAGAAGCAGAAGTAATTGTGCGGGACAAGCACGGGACCATCCTCTGTCAGCCTCTTGAGGTCACTGCATAGACTGGCGGCTGCCTCTGGGTTTTCCTCCCACAGGAGGTTGGCCCTCCAGCCCTCACCTCCTCTGGACTCTGCTGTCCATCTGTATCTCCATATCGGGTGGCAGCACTTCTGGGCAGTGGACATCGTCCTCTGCCCCTCAGCCCCTGATGCTCAGGCCCTTAGCTCCCACGGGGGCTCAGCCACTTGGCTTGGCCAGTAGTGGGTCCTCTGGCGGTGGCCCTATGACAATCACCCTCCCTGGCCAAGGCATTGCCTTCGTCAGTACCCGATTGGGGGACCAATGCCGGTCCTGTTATGCATTACCCGCTGTAGGCGCTTGCCTCCTCATCCTCTCAGGCAGCGCCCCCTGACGAAGAGGTATTGCACGTCGAAGCACTGGGGCTGGTTTGCCAGGTTTGGTTGCTTATTTCACTCTTCAGTCACAATCTGTGTATGCACTATTATTTATAGTAAAAGTTTTTGCCACTGATATCAGGAGTGCTGATTTTCCTTTTCTGTGCATTGTTGACTCTTTGCCAAGCACCCAGATTTCTGTGAGCGCTGCCTCTGCTGTGTTGGATATCACCTCTGCCCTTCCCTCAGGGTTTCCTTCCCTGCAGGCACTGCCCTCACCTGTAGGGTCAGTGTCACCAGTCAGACCAGCACCGACCCTGCCCGACACCTCAGTCGATGATTCCACAGCCATTGTTGCCTCTGCCCCTACCGCAGCTGGCACGGCTGGACCTCCTTCAGCTTTACAGCCAACGCCTGGGTACCCTCCGCCAGCTCCTCCACCGACATACCCTACCCACAGCCGCAGTACCTTTATCCTCCAGTCTACAACCTGCCTCTGCCGGTGGATTACAGTGCTGTTTTCCACACCTGGTGGTCCTTCATCCAGGACAAGGACAGGCCACCCTGGAGGCCATCTCCCCCAGGATCTTCCACCTCAGGTCCTAGACCAGGTGGGACCCAGTAGCCCCATACTACGGGGCTCTCATGGGGGGGGGGGCACCCCAGTGTAGGCTGTAGCCCACATATGGAGGACTGTCACCCCATAACGCGAATCCCTGACAGCGAGCATTCTGGGGATGACTTTTCCTCTTAGGAGTCCTCGGAGGGCTCTCTCCGAGGAGCAGGATCAGCCTAAGGAGACTCCTAACCTCTAGATGACCCAACATTCCTAGACATTATGTGTCATATCCACTCCCTTATGGGATGGGAGACGAGGAACTGGACCTGGAGTGCTGCTGTTTGGCTGTTTATTTGCAGAAGGAGGATACCCTGCCCTTAGTGGTACCTCTCCTAATTGACTCCTACAAGGATGTCACCAAGGCTGATTGGAACCAGCCCTCTACCACTCCGCCTTTACCTAAGAAGGAAGACTGCCTCTACCATACGTTGGTTGGCAATCCCTTTTTTTGGGACCACCCCAAGGTGGACCCGGTTGTCATTAATGTGGCCCACGACCGCACTAAGAGGCCCAAACACCTTAGTGCCCATCCTCCTGACTGAGAGTCCAGGCAGCTCGATCAGTGGGGTCAACGCATGTATGTGTCTACCACCCTTGCTATTAGGGTCATAAACTATTTGGCCCATATGGTTCAGTACCAGAATGCTTCTCTGGGATCAGGCTAGGGATCTGATACAGACCCTTCCTGAGGATTCTACTAAAACTCAACTGTCCCAGCTGTTGAAGTCGGGCTCAGATGTTGGCACTCATGTACTCGAGCTGCATACGATGCCGTGGATGCCTCCGGGTGTGGAGTGGCATGGGTATCTGCCTTCATCACCATTCATGGCTTTTGAGTGTCTGGCTTTGCCCCTGATGTTCAAGCCAGCATCTTAGATGCCCCTTTAAGGGCTTGGTACTATTGGGGGTGATGCCAGGACATCATCTCCATCTCCAGGAGTCCAGAAAGGCCCTTAGGTTGGTCCACTCACTCTGCCGCTCTCAGCCCTGGATGACCCAGCGTCAGTCCTTTCATCGGGTCTCTTGTCAACCCGCCAGAGGTCCGCAGTTGAAGGCCTCCTTTAAGTGCAAGGCTAATTACCCCCCCAGCAGCGGCTGCTACTAGGGCCTCTCGAATGCCCACGGCTGCTCTACCAATCGCGGATGCACCGGATATATTTTGAAATCTAGAACTTAAGTATCCTGAACGCTACAAGACGGAGTTTGGGATACTGAATTCCATAGGACTCCAAGGTACTGAAATATACAAACTGAGGAGAGAAAAGTAAGTGCCTCAGCTGGGACATGAGCCCAGGCTGCCTGAATACAGATTCCAGTCATGCTAACCAGCTGCGCCACCAAAGCAACTGGAACCTGGGCTGTCCTGGAGCACACATTACTCTTTCTCCACTGCATAGCCTGGTGCTGCACATATAATTACTTCATTTTCAGTCACATGGGTGTGGTATGCCCAGGTTCCAGTTGCCTTGGTGGTGTGGCTGTTAAGCCTGACCGGAACGGTATTCCGGGCAGCCTCTGTTCAAGTACCAGCTGAGGCACTTACTTCTTTCTCTCCTGTGTTTGTGTGTTTCACAGATATGCACACTGTTTAGATGCTTAGTATTCTCACATTAATTGTACAGTTCTGCTAAATTGGGTACTCCATGCTGATGTACAGTAACTGCTCTTTTTACTCGTCATTCGTTACCTGTATAGTTTGCTTGTTCCTTGTTTAAAGAGCTGGTGACACATTCAGGAGCACTTTAACAAAACATAATATTTAGGCACTGTCCAGCTTGTATTTCCCATTAGTTCTGTATTCCTCCTCCCCATTATTTAGCAGTGAGGTCATTTGCATGAAAACAGGATATTTGCTCCTGAAGAGTTAATCTATTCCTGCTGATTTCTCCCTACCTGAAGTCACAGAGCACTGCTTGTGTCCTCACAGTTACTCCCATGGCAAAATATTGTGATGTCACAACACCAGATTATGACTTGGAGTATGGAGTAAGCTACAGAGGCAGATGAACTCAAAATGAACTCTTAAGGGACAACAATCGTATATTAATATATGGATATGCGATTTAATAACATACAAAAAAATCCCAGTAATAGCATTGCACAGAAAGTGGTAATAGTACAGTTGCTCACCGATAATAGTATCGTTCCCTCATGAACGATAGTATTATCACCAAAAGACATCAGCGCGTGTGCTAGTATGCCCTACCCACGTCTTCTAAAGCGTGTCTTTCGATTGGCCGCTTTTCCTTAGTGAGCGAGCAGAAGAAATCTCAAACCATGGCAGCCACCCTTCGTTTAGCGAGACACTAGGGAGTCCTCCGTATTTTGCAGGTTTTTTTTTTTTTTTTAGACTGTGCCCAAATGGATTTATGTATGTAATCCTGTGTTCCCTGCTTCCCAACAGCAGGAAAAGTAGGAATGCGTAGTAATAATATAATGCCATGCTTGTGCTTAACGGAAGGTGGGGGAGGAGTCGAGTGACAGAACAGCAAGACGGGAATGACAGCGTGAGACAGTGCGGTGGTTCGCCTCACCCAGACAGTCCTTAACTGAACTGGCGAACCGCCCATCTCAGAAGAGCCCAAAACACACTCTGATCCATATATTAAAAAAAAAACAAAACAATGTATGGTTCAGTGTGCATTACCGGTCAGCAATACCATCTCACAGTTCTGGAAATGTAGGAACCTCTCGATGGTATTACTGACTGGTAATACACACTGAACTATACATTATTCTATTTTTAATACACATTTCATTAGTAATAAATCATGGGGAGGAGAAATATATAAAATATAAATGTAATGTAAGCAGAATAGTACCTAATCATTGTTTTTTAAAGTTTCCTTTGAGACGTCAGCAGCTCTTTAACTAACTTTGTACTTGTTTTAAATTGCTGGATTTGTCGTCCGATACTGTACTGTATTCTCCTGGGTCAAACCTGAAAATAGGCACATTTTTGCTTAGTGCACCTCACCCGGTCAACAAAAACTAATAATTATAAACTAAGATTATTATTGCAGTATTATTACTATAAAATAAGGTTATTATTGCAGTATTAATATAAAATCTGTAAAATCTGCCAAACCTGTAACTTCAGTAATGTAACAAAGAAATAACAGCATGTGACTGCCAATGCTGTAACCGCAATGATGTAACAAAAATGTTGTAATGTATTTGTCCTCTTTGTGACGAGGTACCTTTGGAAATGACCCTCTGGCTCAAAGGTTGTAAACTGATGTACAAATAAAATAAATAAAAATAAAATAAGGTTATTATAGCATAAGGTTGTTATTACAGTATTATTTATATAAAACAAGATTATTATTGCTGTATTCATATAAAATAAGGTTATTGTTACAGTATGATTACTACACAGTGGTGGTAGATTCCTTACTCAGTTTCTTATGACTTTTCACAGCTTGGTGGCCCAATCTGGGCGGGAGTCGATCTGACTTTGGATTTTGTTCAGAAGGTTCTTACAGCTGTGAGAAGAATCCTAAAGGTTTAAAACCTCTGAGAGGATACTGGGCATGCTCAGTATGGTAACGGAGGTAAGCTGCTCTAGTTTGCTTTTAAATTGCAGAACATCTGGGAGAGTGCAGATTGAAGCCATCGACTCTTCTAATACTTTGTTTTGAGCTCCTGCTAAATGGACCTGCAGTAAAGCCTTAGACTTTGTCAGATGTTGGGGGTTGGTTGTGCATGGTATGTAACAGCTGTGGAACTGACATCACTGTGCAGGCGTAGTCCTCTGCATGACAGAAAGTAGTGCTGCGTTGGTTGTACAGTATATAAACGTGGAGCCAGTAGTGGGGTTGAGTGGAGTCTGTGGTGCAGGTATGTTTAACGAGGCTGAGATGATCACACTGTGGATGTGGCATTTTGGTTTAATTGTTGTTAAGATGGCGGGATATCTGCCTGGTGCTGTAGCCAGCAAGGAAAGAAGCCGCTTGCACTAGAGCCAGAAAGGAAAGAAGCTGCATACACTAGGAGGCAAGTGGAGAACTGGCGCGACAGACAGCAAGGGAAGTAGCCACGCACACTAGAGGGCCCCAAGGGAGTGGGCACTATGGCCAGAAACTAATGTAGCCTACTGGGACAGTGGGCTATAGAATAGTTGGCACCGTGATCAGCAAGGGAAGCAACTGTCTGCAGTAGTAGGCCCATGGACAGGACAGCTGATGAATCGCTGGAGGGATGGGCTGTCTCATTACAGCAAGTTTATTGACTTCAGCACAGCAGAAAAAAAGATTGCTGCTCCCAGATTCCCCCCCCCCCCAAGGGATGGTGGGCTGCTATAGGTGACTATGGCCTTATGCCATTTTAGAAGCATAGATTTACACTGCAGAGTTATCAGCTGCAATTTCCTCAGCCCATCCCGAACCAAATTTTATACGTAGGTCACACAGATAGATGTTGGAGGGGTGTGGAGGAGAAGGAACACCATTTCATTTTTCTGAGGCTCCCGATTTAAGCCATTTTGGCGCAGGCTGGGTCCTAGACTAGGGAGGTGGAGAGCCACCAGATCTCTGGAATTTAAAACCTTGGTCTTAGAGGAGTTTGTCCCCACAAATGCCCTAATCACCAGAAAGCTTTTTGGGAATTTTAATAGCGGCTGCAGGTAAAGCTATTACCAAATGATGGCTTTCCCAGTCATGCCCAAGATTGGCCGATTCGTGGCTATTGTGAAGTGTATTTACTGTATAGAAAAATTGATGGCTAACTACAGCTTCAGTCAGAGAAGGTTTTAGGGATTTTGGTTACCTTCATGCATCTAATTGAGGAGTTGAAAGGTAGATCGATTTTATTGCAACAGATAGAGTGGTGATTAGCTTTGCTTTAAACTAATGTTCCAGATTTGTCTTCCCACATGGTTTAGATGGGGCAAGGTTACATGAAGATGTTACCTCTTTCTATTGTTTAACTGTTATTTTGTTTTGTATTACTGAATGTTTTACTTGCAGGCCCAATTTAGCCCTGTATAGAGAGACTCCATGATTGATATTGGTATACAGGATCTTTATACAATGTCCTGGGGCTCAGAGGTGCAGACTGTGTGATCTGTATGCTATCAAAATGGTGGTGTCTTTAGGGTTGCCACCTTTGAATGAGGCAAAACCGGATCCTAAGTTCCGCCCTAGCCCCACCCTTTAAGACTCATCATGCACTGTTCCTCCAATAAAAGACAACATTTAAAGCAGCAGTGAAATAAAATGTTAAGATACTGTACTGTGCCTGTTAAAGTTACTTTCACAGGTTCTTTCTATATTTATGTATTTATTTATTGACATTGGTTAACCAGATAAACATACAGAGATAAAATAAACTCATTTACAGATATGATCTGGGGAGTAAGGAAATACTGTAAATAGCATACAACAGCATACATACTTTATATCTTTTCTGCCTCCATTTCCTGTTCTTGTCCACAGTACTATTTCAAAGCCAAAGAAGTGATCATACTTTTTCTTTATGGAAGAAATAATTTAAAACATTTAAAAACGCCTAAATTCTGTTAGAGACGTAAAGGTTTACCTGCAAATGAAAATGTAGGACAACTGGCTCTGTTACTGTTACAAAAGGTGGGGGCAGCTGTGCTGCTATGCCACTTTAAGATGCAGTGGAAAGATTAGGTTAAGTAAGTGCGAACGGTGTTAATGGCCATACTTCACACATCCCACGATGACTGCATTCACAAACAAAAGGCTACACTGACAACAGAACTTGTTTGTAACCTGGACATGTAGCTGAAACAATGAGTGATATGACGAAATTTGTTTCAAAAGTATGTGAGCACTCAAAATGGCTCAAAAACCTGACCAGCATAGAACAAAACCGGATTACCTGATAGGGACCCTGAAAACCTGATCACCAGGTAAAAAACCTGACAGGTGGCAACCCTAGGTGTCTTTCTTTTAACAACTCTAGAAGCCCAAGAAATGGACATGGTTTTGTATTAGTAAAACTTGTGTAACATTATTTATGTATTGGAGCCTTGATATTTTTTTGTGATATGCAATAAAGAAGTTTAAAAGAAAGAAACATAGATTTATAGTCAATATCAGTGTCAGTGGCTCAGTAGGTAGCACACTCGCCTCTGAGGCCAGGAGATCAGAGGGCTGTGGGTTCAGTTCCCACATCTGACACTTGGGTTACTATCCCAGTACTGACACTGTAGTGCAGCATGAGAGGGGTGCTGTACTTCTGAGGTGCCGTCTTTCGGATGAGACGTTAAACCGAGGTCACATCTGCCTGGTTTGGTGGTAGTTCAGGTGGATATTAAAGATCCCATGGCACTTATCGAAAAGAGTAGGGAATTTCTGGTATCCTGGCCAAATTTCCTCATTCAGTAAAAAATACCACCAACAGCTTAATCTGGTTCAAGGTCAGTTGGCATTCATTTGTATCTCTCTCCCCGGTCGTGCCTGAAAATAGGCAGGATTTGTCCAGTGCACTTACCCAGTCAACAAAAACTAACTAAATAAAAAGTTTTGAAGTCAGCATCATCATAGGTCATATGAGAAAGGTAGGACAAACTGATGAGTGCCAGGAAATGATGGTTGGCTGTCAGATTTTAGCTTCAGTTGGCAGGGCATGGCTTTGAAAACGCTGACATGGCATAGCGGTCTTCCTGACAGCACATGTTGTGAAATGTCAAAAGGGAAATACTACAGCAAGAATATAAGTGGGTAGAAATTAGAGTTAGAAGGGGACTAAGCATTTAAAAAAATGTTCTTTTTTTATTCGGGAGGCCCTTCTATCATGTTTCTGCCCTGGTCATGGCCCCCGGAGCTTCTACTAACTGCCTATGCCGCAATCTCCCGGTTACCCCTGGCTTACCCCCAGGAGGGCGGGCCATGGCTCCAGTTCTCCCAATTCCGGTCCGTGGGCTTATATCTGGTTGGGGGTGTGGCGGCAGTGGCAAATTGAAGCCCTGGGGAGGGTTTCATGGAGACGGAGGCTCTCCCCTCCGTTATCTTTGCTTTTTTCCTCCTGGGAGGCGGGGACATGCAATGACGTCCAGCGTCCACCCCGCCTCTATTGCTTTACGAGTGCCAGCAGCTGCATGACTCCTGGCCTCCACATGGGGTCCTTCCTGCGCCGGGCACTACCCCGCTCTCCCCCCCGGAGAAGGAGAGCAGTCCATAGGATGCTCTGTCCTTCTCCCCCCAGCCAGCCCTCCAGCGACACAAGTTCATTCCCAAACTCACGTAATCGCGTCGCAAGCGGAAATCCAGCCGCTGCACTGATGGGCCGGCTTAGGGGACTACACATTTAATAGTTTGTATGTGACCCTTTACCACTTGAACCACTGTGAGTAAGAAACAGTGGAGACTAAAAAACAAATTGAATGGGAAACTGATAGGGGTGGGTGTGTGTGTGTGTGTGTGTGTGTTTAAAGAGGGTTTTTTTGGGGGGGAGGGGGGTTAGCCTTTGGTAACCGGGTTAGGCCCACTAGGCACAAGTGCCTAATCCTGGGAAAGGGAGGATAAGGAAGGTGTTTGGTTTTTGTTAAATCCCATTTGTTCTTGACTTCCTGGCAGGAGCTGCCTGATGTTCCCCTCTATTACACGCTGGATCACCTCAGCAGCGTCATCCATTGTAACACACCGTCATTGCTACAGACCAGGTGACAGACTCAGCTTTTCTTTTGTTGTTTACAGAGTTCCATGTAAAAATAAATATGTGTATTGGCACAAAGGAGGGTCAGATATTGTACATTTCATGTGGGATAGAAGTTTCTGTTTTCTCCTAACCATTTTTGTGCAATGTGGGAGGATGGGTTAGAATTAGAACTCTCTGTCATGGGTCAGACCCAGTAGTGCAGCGGCAACATCTCACTGCCATTGGGGAGACCGGGGTGTACACGCACTCTAAAGCTAGCTGCGGCCAGCCCATGGCAGAGGTGAGGTACTTGACTCCCAGGGAGAGAGAGAGAGAGAGAGGAAGGGTACATTGCACACTGTCTGCCAGCCAGTCAACCAAGGAGAGTGGTATTTTTCATCGACTGTAAAGGAAGTGGCATGACTGCCCTACCACTTGGTGGACAGGTGTTGCCATGGCAACACCCCCTCATCCGGGGGAGGGGTGAACAAACCATTGTTATGGTTATGTCTAAAAAATAGCAAAGATGGCTATGAACCTAGAAGGTTTGGTAGCCAGCTTCACAAGTTAGAGTAGGCTACAGATTGGAAAAGGAATCAACATTTAAAACATTAGGCCATCACCAGGAAAAAGACTGATGGTTGAAACATGAAGTCTGACTTCATTTCCAGCCTGCACTTAATGCAACCCTTGTGTTTTATTTCAGCCCACATGTTGACGTAGCACGCTGTTCTCACAATTCAAGTAGCATCTCACAGACAGCATGAAGTCCTAAACAGTATCAGCATGGCATATTAAGTAGCACATCTGCCTCTGTCTAGAAGTCTGTGGGTTCTAGTCCCAAACCAGGACTTGGGCATGTACCTCAAAATGCTGGCAGTCCAGTGCAGTACTGTTTTTATTTTGGGGGGGAGCTCATTGCTGTTGGAGTGTCCCATCCTTCGGATAAGATGTTAAACCATCTATCCCTTCTGTCCATCTCTGGTATTGTCCTAGTGGGTGTACAGATGGAAAGAAAAGAACCCAAAGCACCTTTAGTACGAATAGGGGATTTCCTCGATATCCTGACCAATGTTCCCCTTCCCATAGAACTGGTTCAGGCAATTGTTAATGGTTGTGTGTGGATCCTGAGCCGAATGGCTGCCACTACAGGTTGCAGTCCTTTCACTACCAGTCTCTTCCTCTCTCTCTCTCTCTTAGCGTGTACTTTGGGATACAATTATATGTATGAAAAGCACTGTATAAATGCAGAATTCTTCTTCATGCAGTACAAACCAGATTCATTTCTAAAACACCTAGTGGTCAAATCATATATCAAAGGCCAGCTGCTAAAATGCTAGCTAGCTCGTCTTCAGAGGTCTGATACTGGGAACACGTGCCACCATCGTTGGTATTTCAGCAGCTCAAGTATATGTTTGTTTAT